>JAWQFY010000309.1:0-37417 GCA_037055185.1 Capillidium rhysosporum | reverse complement strand
TTAATATAATACTTATATTATTATAATAAAACTATAATAATAATTTTTTAAAATTCTGTTTCTTCATTCTTATTTTATAAAATGTAATAGAAAAAGGGTTTTACATTTGTGCAAATGTAAAACTGCTACTGTATTATAATATTTATAGCTTTTTGAATAATTAATTATATATATATAGCATTTTTTAAACTTATTTTTAATGCTTAAAAATAGTTTATACATTATAAAATAATATTATAAAATTTTTAATAGTATTATTTTACTATTTTATATATTATTTATATAATTTTATTATTATTTTATTTTTATTACTTTTTTTAACTTTATTTTTATATAAAAACTCTTAATTTTTTATTAATTCAAAGGTTTTTATAATTATAAATAATAAGTAAATTATTTACAAAGTATAAATTTATTATATAAATAGAATATAATATATATTTTAAAGTAATAATTTTTTATTATTATAAATAAATAACCATTTTATTTTAGTAAGGTTTTACTTATATTTTTTTTAGCTTAATTTTATCTTTTTTTATTTTATTATTTTATTTTTTATTAACTATTTTTAACTATTTTTTTAAACATTTTTTAAAATTTATATAATTTTTAATAAATAAATATCTTTTACTTATTAATAAAAAAGTGTAAATTTAAGTGAATTTTTAGTATAATAAATTAAATAACTTATTTTTAAATATTTAAGCTAACTAAATTATAATTAATTTTAAATAAAAACTTGATTTTAGTTATTATAAAATTTAATATACTAGTTATTAATATTTTATTACTTTTATAATAATTGATTTAATTAAATTTTTTTAATTAATAAAATAATATTTAAAGTAAAACTAGATATATATTACTAATAAATTATAACTAATTTAAATTTTATTTATACTAATTTAAACTTTAGTTACCAAAACTAAGTAATAAATAACTTACTTTTTAATAAAAATTTTTAATATATAGTGTATAAAAAAATTTAACTAAATTAAAAAAAATGTTTTCTTTTATATTAATAGCTAAAACTATTTATTTTTTGCATTATAATTATATTAATTAAAATTTTAAACTATAATTAATATATAAAATATTATAATCTACTAATAAAACATATATAAATTTTAATTTTTAATTAAAATAGTCAAATATAAAATAAATAAGAATTAAAATTAACAATAAAAATCCAATATTTAATTAAAGATGAAGATTTAATTTATTTAAACTACAGATACATTATATTAAAGGAAATAATATGCTTGAAACTAAATTAAATTAGCATAAATTTTAAAATATTTATTCAAATAAATAAAGCTGCTACTATATATATAACATATTGTATAACTTACAATTCACAAGTATATATTGTAATTATTCTATTTCTAGCTTCAAATTAACATATTTAATTTAGTTATATTTAATTGAAGGTTTTACTAAGTTGTACTAAATTTTCAAAAAATATTAAGCTTCAACTAATAATTAAAATAGAATATTAAACTTAAACTTATGCCTTTTATATGTAACCTGTCACTTTTTCAACTATGGGAAAGTAATGATAGGAGTGTTAAACTGATACTTTTAAACTGTGTTAAGAGTATAAACAAAACAATTAAATGAATCAAAAATTTAACCTAATTTGTTGGAGTTGGAGCTGAATTATCATTTGAAATGCTATATTCAGGTATAACTATCAGTTCAATACGATTGCTCGTAAGATCTATGTTTTCGTTGGTGATATATGCCGGTGGTATACTCTTAGCTGAATTGTACGATGGCGGTGGATGAGATTCTTGAGCATTATTGAAATCAAACTCACCAAATTCTCTATTACTACCATACCTTGCTACATACGACCAATGGATTTCTGGACGCTTCAAATAGTAGTTGATATTCCTATAATTCTAAAATATAAATGTTAACACATATCGAACAAATACAATTACTATTATCATAGTTATAAAGAAAGCTAAATATAGTACAAGCACCCATATTTCATATAATAAGAAATTACGTATTATTATAGGTAAAATGATAGCAGTAATTAAGAAGAAAGCGCTTAACATCAAAATTCGATTTCTATATGTTAGAAATACTGCTAATTTGAAGCTATCGTGTAATTCGCGATTTAAAGAACATATAACTTTACATAAAGTTGGTTCTAAATACCAATGGAAAGTGTAATGGTTTTTTATTACTATGTTATCGGGAGAATCGTTCTCAGCTATTGAATAATTGTTAGATAAAGGTTGGATATTCGTAATTGGGTCGGAAGCAAGTAGCATAGATGAGAAATTGGAGTATATCAGCGAGTTACTCACCTGAGTTGCCCTTTCTGATGAGTTTCGATTCGTAGTTCTATTTAGATTTGCACTTACAGCTTGAAAACTAAATAGTGATGTGTTTGATACTCTACTACCATTTGTACCAGTTAAGGTATTATTAGTATTATCACCCGTGTTCCTATTTTCGTGTTGTATTCCCGTCATAGTACTATCCAAACTTCTGACCGTATTAAGTTGAATATTGAAACCTTCTTCCGCTATTACAGCTACGTCGTCATTAACCATTTCTAGAAATTCGTTTTTAAATAAAAAATGCGATCAGATTGTACCCCTGTACATTATTTATATCTACAATTATAGCCTGGTTTTAGGGTTGTTTCTCCTTGTCACAATATTGATCGTGCTGAATTCTACCTGGAACTAAAAATAAATAATTTCTACAAATTTATTACTAACAATTACATTTAATTTTCTTATAGATCACAAATTTCTATCTTAAAAAATGAGGTAAGGTATTTTTAGGCACATTTCAGCCTTTGGGTTTTCTATTATACATAAAAGTAAGGCTAAATAGGTGAGCTTTTGGACTAAATATAATTCGAGTACCGCCAAATTTACTAACTAAAAAATTAATACATTTTATATAGTAACAATAAAAAAAATAAATTAATTTTTAAAAGGTAGTGAGGATTTATGTGGTGATATACGACACCTTTCTAACTTTAGGCATAATATAAACCAAGTTAAGTTTCTAACTCATTAATCTGGACGAGTCATAACTTATTCAATTAGAAATACTAAACCTAATTTTTGATGCAACAATCGGAATAATTTAAGTTTAGAAAAATCTAGTTTTAATTTCGACTTATTTAGAATTTTTCCAAATGCCAATTTAGTAACCTACATTACTATATTACAAAGAAAGTTTGAATAAAGAGCTGTCATTTTGTTTGACAGAATATAACGTCATAATTGAGAAGTATATTTAATTGTTATTTTATTTTACAGAATGTAAATCAAAGTTTGAAGAATTATCAAAAAATTCCTTAAGCTATAATAAACAATCCAAATCACTTCTTATTTTTAAAGTAAAAATAGGAATTTGATATTTAAGTATGCTTTAAAAAATAGTAAAATATATAATAAAAATGAATGATTAAGGTAGAAAATATAGCTAAATTAAGTTTTAAACTTATTTTCTTAATAAATACAAAATTTTAAAACTCTATTTTGAATTTTTATTTATTTCTACTAATCTAATACAGGTAAAAATTATATTTTTAACAATACACATATAATATATTATATAAGAAGATAATAAAATTAAAGAAATTTATTTAAATCTATTAAATAAAAATAGTAATATGCTTTTTATTAACATTTTAAATTTTAAAGATTATATAAAAATATAAACTTAAACTATTAAGACTTTTTAAATACAAAATATAGAAAGTAGCATTAAAAATAAGCTAGGCTTTTAATGAAAGTAAAGAAAAGTATTAAGGCTAAATAAAAAAAGTACTATAAAAAGAAATAAATTAAATTATTTTATAAAATAATTGAGTTAAAAAGCCAATTTAAAGTAAAATAGAATTATATCTACTATAAAAAATATAAGTAAAAGATTTATATTTAGAAAAAATGATTTAAATATATTTAAAGCTAAAAATTTTAAATATATATATAGCTTTATTAAAAAAGAAAATTATTAATAAACTTTTTTAATTAATTTATACTAAATATATTATATAGTAACTTTTAAACTACTTTATATATATATAATTATTTTAGATATTTTAAGCTAATTTATAATAATTAAGTAATAAGTAATAAATAATTTATAAAATAGGTTTAAAAAAAATATATTAACTATTAAAGCTACTAAATTTATTATACTTAATTATAAAATATAAATTTTAAAAAAGTATAAATATACTAAATTTTAAAAAAATAAAAGTTTAAAATTTAAATAATTATAAATTAACTTAAAAACTTTTTAATAAAAATATTTTTTAAGTTTAAGTATATTTTTTTATTAAAAGTAAAAAATAAATAAATAAGTTAAAAAATTATAACTATAAAAGTTTAAAACACTTTTATAAAATTTTATAGTATTATTATTAAAAATCAAATAAATTTTATAAATATATCTATTTTATAATTTATTAAAGCTAAGATATTAGTATTGAATTTTATAAAAGTGATAGTTTATATAGTTAATAAAACTTAAATAAAACTATAATATATTTAAATATTTAGATAATAGTAAAAATTTTATAATATTTAATAAAAAATACTAATTAATAAATATAAAATTATTTTATAATAATTGAAATTATAAAAATAATAAATATAACTATTCTTATTTTAATAATATAATAATATATTAAATTATTAATTAGTACTTAAAAAATAAATAAAAAGCTTAATTAATATATTTAATTTAAATAAATTTAATATAAAAGTATAAATAAGCAAATTTATTATTTAATATAAAAAGAAAATTTTAGTAAAAAAGTATATAATAAAATTAATAAATAAGAAAAAATTAATTAATTTATTAGATAAATATAATTTAAAAAGTAAAAATTTAGCTTTAAAAATTATTTAAAAGTTTTAGTATAAATAGTTAACTAGTTAAATTTTTAGTAATATTTTATTTTAATAAAAAAAAATTTTTTAAAAAATTTAATTTAAAGCTAATTAAAAACTAAAACAGTATAACTAAGTTAAAATTTTTAAATATTAACTTAATTTTATTAAAATATAAACTAGTATATTATTTTATATTAATATTAGTTAATTTTCATCTTTAATTTTAAAATATTAAAAATAATATTTAGTATAATAATTTAAATTTTATACTAAATATTAGCTTAGTAAATTATATATTTTAAATATTATTTTTAGTAATAAAATTATAAAACTATAAAAAAAATATTAAATACTAACTTTAAAAATACTTTATTAATTAGTATCTTTAATATAAATAATATTAATATACTTAAAATTTTTAGATTTATATATATTTTTAAATTTTAATAAAACTTAATTATTTAAAAAATAAGTAGTAAAATTTAAACTCAATTAATAAAAAAATTCTATTAAATTTAATAATATATTTTTAATTATTTTAAACTAATTAGCTTTTAATAGCTTTTAATACAATTTTAGTTATAATTTTAAATTTAAATTTTAATATTACTTTAGTAAGTTAATTATATTATTTATATTTACTATATTAAGTAATTTTTATTTTAAATTTTTATTATTTTATAATTACTACTATATAAGTAAAATACCTTTACTTATAATTAGTTTTAAATAAATAATAAATTTTAATTAATATATATTTTATTATTATTTTTCTATCTATAATTATCTTTTAATTTATATATATATTATTATTTTATATTTTTAATAATTATTTACTTAGTTATTCTATTTTATTTACTAACTTTTTATTTAGTTTTTATAGTAACTTATACTTTTATTATTATTTAGTTATAATATTATTTAATTTTGCTATTTTATTTGCTATATTTTTTTAAATATAAGTTACTTAATTATTTTTATTAAATTAGCTAATATTTATTTTATTATAGCTATAACTATTACTAATATTAGAAAAATTAAACATTTTTTTTATATTTGTTAAAAAACTAATAAATATAAATATTTTTAGTATTTTTAAAAGTTTTTAGCTTAAAATATTTAATTTATATAAGTATACTATCTGTTATTAAATGCTATAAATTTTAATAATAAATTTTATAAATAATAAAAATTAAAAAATTAAAAAGAGTATTTTTTTCTTATTTAAATTTTCAATAATAATATTAATAGTAAATATTTAGATATTTTTTATAATTTTTGCTAATAAATAAAAGTAAATATATATATAAAATTAGAAAAAATAACTAATAAAGTTAAAAAAAATTGCTAATAAAGTTAAAAATAATTAAAAAAATAATTAATTATTTAATAGTAAAATAAAAATTAAATAAAAAATATAACTATATATATATAATTTTAATAAATAGTTTAAATTATTATTTTTTTAACTTTAATGTTTTTTATTATTTTATAAATATTTTTAAATAGTAAAAATATATAATTAGTTAGTATACTAACTACAAAATCTAAAATAGCTTTATTACTATATAAATTAGTAAAAATAAAGTTATTAGTTAAAAAATTTGTAAATTAATTAAATTTTTTAGCTTTTATAGGTTATAAATTTTAAATTATTTAATTTAAAAATAATTATATATAAATATTGTATATTTAATTTTAATAAAAATATTATTTATATTTAAAATAATAATTTAAATAAATAATCTAAAAATATTATTATACTTTTAGTAAAATATAAAAATCTTATAATAATATATAAATAAAAATAGCCTTATTTAAATTATCATTTGTTATTATTTTACTATATAGTTTAATTTTAAAATTAAGTTTAAATAGCTAGTTACTAATAATATATTTTAGATATTAAAAATCCTTATTAATTTTTCTTAAAAAATATCTGAATAATATAGAAAAAAGCTATTACTATAAGAAAATATCTTTTATTAAGCAATAGCTTTAATAGTTAAATTAATTTTATATTTATTTATTAACTAGATTTTATATACAAAATAATGTACTTATAGCAAATTTCTTTTTAGTTCATTTCAGTAGTTCTTTTAGTATTTCTTAAAAATTTATAAATAAACATACTTTCAACCACCTTTTCTTTTATTCTATTAAAATTTTATAGCATATACTTAAAACAGTTAAGCAACAATCAGGGTTTGTTGGGAAATGGTTCATCTCTCCAAGTAAAAAGGAAAGTCAAAACTAACCAATCATTTATATTAACAACTAACTTGCATGAAGTAGATGCATTTTAGATTTAGTTTTTAGTGTTTACAAAGCTATTTGCTGTCAAAAAGTGACAAAGAGAATATGGAAGACAACACCAACGGTAAAGGAAAACCTACCAAAATTGACAAAAGTCACAGAAGTTTAACGTCACCAGATTCAAATCGTGAATATAAACCTCAAGCACGGAGGATAAGTTCAGGGTCTTTCAACTTACTTAATTTAACTAAGAACGGTGGCAATAAAGGTTTAACAACCCAATCGACAACTCAAACTTCGGTTGTAGATACCAAAGTTATTTTGAATAGCAGTAACGGGAATATTGATGATGAGAAAGTTAAAAGTGATGATAAGGATGTAGAAGTTAAAGGTATAACTAAACCTAGTAACAGTAGTAGCAACCAACCAGAGCCTAAAAACACTGATACTGAAGGAGGTACAGATAAAACTGTACCTACTGAAACTAAAGTTAAAAGTGATGAGAAAAATGATAAGGAATTAACTGACTCAAAAATTTATGAACATACAAAGCCTTTACAACCTAGCCATTCTGAAAATTACAAAATCAAAGAGAAACATGGATTACCTATAGTTAAAAGAACTGATTTAAATTTAGTGAAGAGTTTAACTGAACCTTTGAAACTACAAAATAGAAAGGTTGTACCACCACCTTCAAAATTGATTAATAAAGATACGAGTCATAGTAACAGTAATAATAAAGTTGTTAAGAGTGCTAAGGGTTGGTTAGCGTTATGTAAACTTAAATTTAAAGAACCGAAACTTAAAATTTCATCAAGTAATACATTTCACATCCAAATTTTATTAATTTATATTTTTAGCACCTACCGTTACTATCTGCAACTTCAAACTAGATAGTTTAACTTACCATTTAGCTCTAAATTTATTAAAATTAAATTGCAATATATTATTGATATTGAATGATAATTCAGAATTGTTGGATGAAAAGATGGAGTTATTCAAAGGTAAAATTCTCAGCTTTAAAGTAACCAATTGTTTATTTTTTTGTAGAGGATACCCGATGTGATTTAGTAGTCTGTGATTTGAGCGACACCAGCCAACTAATCCAAGTTATCCAACATATGGTAGCCAACTACTCAAAGATAGGTATTTTTGAAATAGTTTCACAGCATATAATAAACATAATTTTGTAGACGTGTTCATAGTGCCACCTTTGACCGATACCTTACAACCCTGTACCGAAATAGATTTGGAATTATCGATCCGACGTAACGTCAATGGTCCTTTACAGTTCATCCAAGCCGTAACAACTTTGCTTCAGTCCAATAAGGTCGGTGGGACGGTTGTTACGGTGACTTCCAGTTTGATGTACAACAACTTCCCATTTACGGCCAACCTCTCTGTATGTTCCACTTTACTAGAAACTTATGTAAATTCACTAAGGTTGGAAACCTCAAATTTCAATCTAAATTTGGTGAACTTTAAACTTTGGTAAGTTAAATTTCGACTTTTTTTTAACTTTTAATTTTTGTAGCTCTAATAGAACGTTCTTGGAGACCGAGCATAGCAATTCTAGAATGGAACAGAATTTCGTTACCCAACTTTTCACGCCTATTCAAGATTTTCTATATCCACTTCAGCTTGATTTAAATTTACCTTCCCAAAGCCAACGCCTACGTTTAGCTGGTAGAAGATTGGCTCTAACTACTATGAACTACCATTACGGTTGGTATAACCTGAGTTTCAAATATTGTATCAGATATTTAATAGTTTGTCTCATACAGCTGATTTTACTTTTTATAACTGGGTGGAAAGAGAGGTTTGGGTATTATCTGTCAAACACTTATTTGAACTTCGAGTTTAATTTCAACGTACATATTGATGATGATACTATTAACTTGAACTCAGCGTTCTTTTGGTGGATTGGTGAAACTTTTCGGATGTGGTTGGTCTGGGATTGGTTGGGGCTGGGCTACCTGTTGGAAGGTAATTACAATTTTCAAGGAATTGGCAATGAGTTTGATAAGATTGGAATCGAGAATGATACAAATTATAAACATAATGCGAACACCAACACAAACGCCATTTCAAACGGTAATGGAAGTAGGAAGGTAACCAGCACTTATCAAAGGAATTTACAGATGTTCAACCGAAGAAATTCTAGAGTTAATTACGAAAATGTGGATTCTAAGCCTAACTCGTTCTCCTCTCAGTCTACCATAGACAATCTTTAGCACAGTTTTAAGCTTTATGGCTAGATATTCTGTTGTCGGTATTTATTAAAGGTTTGTTATGTATTTTAATTAGTTGAAATTTTTAGATGAGTTTTAAGGTTGTAGCTATTGATGCTTTTTATGGGCGTTGATAAATTATGATTTAAATATAGATAATTTAGAGAGTTTTAGTTTGCATCTATGATCAGCTACTTGATAAAGTAACTGATTCTAATTTTTAAAGTATAAATATAAAATAATAAAGCCAATAAATTTGGCTAAAATTTAAAAAATATATTAATGCATTTACATATATTCATTATTTATAAAATGCAGCATTTCATCAAGCTTGGTGAATTTTGCCAAATGTGATTTATATACAGTTAAATTAAAAGGTGAATAATATACATAGTAGCTTGTGCTATCTGAGAAAATAATGCTTATCTTTAAAACATATATATTAATATATATTTCAATATTAGAGAATAAAGCTATTTTTAGGGTAATAAAAGTATTACATTTTAATGAGAAAAATAATATTAAAATTTTAAATACTGCTATAAACTTATATTGATATATATTTGTATACATTTATTAATAAATTAATTATATATATAATTAGTTACTTTTAAAAGTAACTGATTTTATTTTTAAGAATTAAATAAAAAGTATTTACTTAATAAAATGATAAATATTAAATATATATATTATAAATAAAGCATTTTATATATTAAAAAGTTTAAAAGTTCAAGTAAATTTTATCAAAAATTATTAGCAAAATAAATTTTTTAAAAAGTAAACTATTATATAATTATTTATATATTACTTTTAAAAATAGTATATCTATCTAAAAATTAAGTATATTAAAATATATTTAAAAATTTTAAAGAAAAAATAATGTTATAAGAAAATTTATTTATTTTAATAAGATAAACAAAACATTAAAATTAAAATACTTGTATAAATTTATTTTTTTCAATATTTTAATTTAAACTTTTATAATATATTTAAATTTTTAAAACTTAATTAATTAAAAAGTTTAAATTTAAATAACTTTTTGTAAGCATATAACTAAATTAAAAAAAAATTAAAATTTAAAAAAAGCTTACAAACTTTATTTTTTAAAAGAAATTTCTAATAAAAAATTTTAATTTAAATAATTAATAAGTTAAATTTTATTTTTACTAACTTTATTATATATTTTTATTATATTTATTCTAAAATATTATTAATATTATAGTTTTTTATATTTACTTAAATTAATTTAAACTTAACTATAAAATAAAAATTTTATTTTTACTTTTATTTTTAAAATATTATAATATAATTTAATTAATAAAATTTATATTTATTATTATAAATTTTTAATAATTTTTTAACTATATAAAAAAGATAAAGTATAATTTTTAAAATAAAACTAATTTAAAATATAATTTAAAACTTATTTTTTTTAAAATTTATTTAAAGTTTATATTATATATTATATAAAAACTATATTTTTATACTAGTTAAAAAGTAATATATAAATATTTTATATATAGTTATTTATTAATAAAGCTTTATTATTTTTAAATAAACTTATAATAAAGCTATTGAAATAAATAAATATATTTATATAATTAAAATTTTATTTAAATATTTTAAAAAAATTATACTTTTGGAACAAAACTTTAAAAGCTAATTTTAAAACTTTTAAATTAGTATAAATTATAACTAATTATATAATTAAATTTATATTTTAAAGTAAACTAATATATATTATTATTATTTTAATAGTATTATTTTAAAATATTATATTTATTAAATTTATTTTTATTTTTATAATAAAAATACAAAATTTAAATATATAAGTTAGATAATTAATATATAATTTTAATTTAAAAGCAAAATTTTTAAATTAACTATTTTTTAAAACTATTTTAATAATATATTATAAATATTAAATATATTATAAATAAATTTTAATTTTTATATTGCTAAAAAATATATTTCTTTTTTATTTAACTTAGCTTTTATATATTATTTATTAATAAATTAACAATAAATATTAATATGTTTTAGTATTTTAATAATAAATATAAAATTAAAGCTAAAATAATAAAAAGTTTAAAATTTAAAAAAATATATTTTTAGTATATTTTAATTTTTAAAATTAAATATAATAAATATTTTTATATTTTTACTTATTTTAAAGTTTATTTAATTTTATAAATATTTTATATATTTTTTAGCTTTACTAAAAAATAATAAAAATATAACTTTATAATTTTGCTAAATAAAATAATATAAAATAAATTTATATTTTAGCTTTTTTAATATTTAAAATATAGCTTTAAAAATACTTTTATTATATTTTTAACTATGAAATAAAAATATTTAATAATAAAATTTTAAATAAATATTTGCAATAATTTATATAATTACTAACTAATTTTTAATAGTATACTTTATAAATTAAAAAATATTATATTTAAAACTTATTTTATATTATAAATTTAATTATTACTTTCTATTTTACTATAATAACTAAAAAGAATTAAGCTTTATATAATATAAAAATTAAAAATTAAAACATTTATAACTAATTATATTAAAGTTTATATTAATATTATTACTTAATATTTTAAAATTAAATATTTTTATTTTTAATAATTTTACTTTTAATATAATATATCTTATTTATAATAATAATATAATAATAATAAATATATTATTTTTTTAAATAAAGTATTTTTTAATTTTTTTTAATTAATAATTGCTACTTTTTATTTTTATAAAATTTAAAAAATAGTAGTTTATAATATATATATATAATATTACTACTAAGCTTTTTAATTAGTTTATAAGTAAAATTTATAATTTTTATAAAATAAAAACTATTTAAAAATTTTAAAAAACTAAAATTATACTAGTATTTTAAATTTTAATATATTATTTATATTATTAAAATTTATGTTTTTATTATATTTTTTAATTAGCTACTTTTACAAGTAGTTAATTTTTTATTTAATTTTTATTTAGTTTTAATTTTATATTTATAAATTATTAAAAATTAGCAATAAAATAAATTAGTAAAAAAAGTAAAAACTTATACTAATATTTTAATTAAAAGTTAAAATACATATAAAACTTATATTAAAAGTTTAAATATTTTATTAATAAAGATTTATTTTAATTATAATAATTAAAATATAATATATATAAATTAATTAATATAATTTATTTATAATATATAATAATATTATAATATAGAAAAAAGGTAAATTTTAAGCTTATTTATAAAGTTAATATAATTTATAAAGTAAAATTTAAATTTTAAAAAACAATATAAATTTTGTTTTTTTATTATAAAGTGTTAGATTATAAAATAAAAAGCTTTTTACTACTTTTAAAAATTTAATAAATGGTAAATATAATTTTAACTTAAAAGTTAAGCTTTAATTTAACAAATAAAATTTTAAAAATTATAAAAATATTTAAATTTTAACTTATTTTAATTATTAAAATTTTTTTACTAATTTTCTAAAATTAAAAAATATATTAATTTTACTATTTTTTATTTTTTATTTTTTATTTTTATATACTTTTTGCATTTTTATATTTAATAGTTAAAATACAAATTTATTTTAAAGCTTAATAATATTATTTATTTTAATAAAGATTTAAAAAAAATTTTAAATTTTAAAAATGTTCTAAAAATATTCAAAATTATTTTAAATATAAATATTATTTTTTATATTATTATCTTTAGCTTTTTTTTACTTATTTACTACATTTAAAATTATTTTGAATTTTTATAAAAATAATATAAATAATATTGCTAGTAATATTAAAAAGCTTAAAAATAACTAAAAAGATAAAATTTACTTATTTTAAATAAATAAAAACTAAGATTATAAAATTATTATATAGATATTAAAAGAATTTACTTAGTTACTCTTATACTTATTTTGGTATTACTTTTAGCAACTTTTATATTTACTAACTGTTTTTAAAAGAAAAATAATTAGTAAATTTTAAAAAAGCTTATATAGCTACTAAGGCTACTATTAAAATTAGAAATTAGCCTTTAATTTTTTATAAATATTTATTTATTTTACTTAACTAATAAAAAACAATTTTATACTAATAGAAAGTACTTTATCTAGCAGAAATTTTTAGTTAGTATTCTGACCTTTTAAATATATAGGTTATATAACTTCCACTTTTTTCAAAAAGTTTACCTTTTAAAAAATCTTAGCTATAAACTTTAGCACTATATAGTGTATAAAAGCATATTAATAAAACTTTAAAATAATGTACTATAAATTATTATTAATGAATATTATTTTTATAAATAATAAGCTAGTTTAAAATATATTTAAAATTCTTAATACTTAAGATATAGTTGGTTTTTTTAGATATAAGAGCACTTCTAATAAATAATATAAAAAGCTAAAAAGCAGAAACTGATAGACTTATCTTAATAATAGGCATCTTTCTTTTATTAGTAAAGGGGTTGCTATTATTTTTATAATTATAGTCTACATATACTTTTTCATACTATATTATCAAGGCTGTACATATATATAGACTTGAGATTTTAATAGTGATAATAAACTTACTCTAGAAAGCCAAAAAAGCTTAATGTTTGCTTTAGATTTATTTTAGAGTTGATTAGTGGCTGGAACAGCATATATACTTGCTGAACAATGCTGACAAGCTTCCTATCTGAAAGTTCAATACTATTTAGTTAATATTTCATTTTATTAAGTAGAGTATGATAGTACCATTTACCAACATATATCCGATCCCAACATTACCATTTTTAAGTGAGGTATCTAGATATAGGCCCCCACCATCGAGCATATTATTGCACCCAAACTTGGTATAACAAAATCCAGATTCTTATTGGAGTAGATAACAGAAGAATAAATAAGAAATAAAAAAAATCAAAAGCAATAAGTTGTATTCTATACATTAAATATTTACTTTAAATTGAATTTATTAATAAGGTACAAGATCATGATGATAAACTGGTCCTTAATAACAAATTTTATGAGTGCTATGAAAATGCTGTTCCTTACTACCTTTTAAACGAATTTTAAAGCTTAAAAGGAATCTATACAAAAGCGATGACTAAAAATGTCATTAAAAGTCCTCTTGGAAAATAGTTGAATGTTTTAATAAAGGAATTCAGACCGGTAGAGTTGATGTTAGTTATTTGTAGAAAATACAACCGAACCGTTTAAAGATACGGTTTGTGATGAATCGGGATTGATTTATGCTTTAAGTACCGATGAATTATCAAAATAAGAAATTTACATTTAGGTTATAAAAAATAAAATTAAAACAAACTTTTTATTTACCAAAATGTGTCTAACATTTTTTATTAAATAGAAATGGAACAAAATTTTGAAAACGACTGGAACTAGTCGATTAAATAAAAATTAATTATATAGAGGAACAGTCAAGGTTGATAATCTGGTATAACGATAATTTGGATGCTGTTCAAGTTTGTATTTTCGACGAAATCTCTACTACCTGGTTCCAAGAAATCCGTTTGATACATGGGTGGTAATACGGTAGCCAATTTGTAAGTCGGTGGAGGAGGTGGTAGATTCATATTAAATTCATTGTCGCAATTAGGTCGATTAGGATAATCGGTGAAATATCTTGTAAAGAAAACTCTATGCTGTTCTGGATGATTTACATAGTTAATCATACGATGCATTTGCTATAATAAAATTTAATATGTTATAACGGTTATAAAGCTTACTAAAATACAAATTAAACAAAGTAGAGATGCTACAGCTAGAGAAGTAGCCGATATCATTATCCATTCCCTGAAAGCAGCTCCAAATATCGTTATTACCACTAATGCAATAACCAGTACTATTGAAATTCTATAAAAACAGGTACGTCGCAAACAACTTTTAAACTCATTTTTTATATAATTGTCTCTACTACGTAAAACTTGAATTAACTGTTTGGTTAATGATAAATTAAATGTATAGTGGTGAGCTAATTTTAGCTGAACTAGAGTTCCATCGTCAGCAGTAAGTGTGGATGGCAAGTTAATGTAATCTACAGTTTCTTCGTCAAGGGTTCTATTAAAGTTCAGATGTTGATTGTTAGCCGTAGTTTCGTTTACTGTATTCGTTTCAGTTGAAGGGTCTATCGTTGAATTGAGGCTTTCTGTAGGCAGTTGTGCAGTAGGTATATTACCTTGTAAATTTTGGGTCAGCATCGACTTTTATTTTAAAATTGAAAGAAGCGTAAATATTAAGCTGAAGCAAATTATGCCTATGATTGAATGAATCTTAACTTATTTATATACGAAATTTCAATGTTTGCATAGGGTTAACTAAAAAATTAATCACAGCAAAAAATTATTAATTTAATTCATAATCAAATGATTGCACAAACAATCTACTAAAGCCTTTAAGCTTAAAAAAGCGTTTTCGATGTAGTTGTTCTTGAATTGCGAGAAAGCAATATTTCCAATACAATTCCGATTATACTTATACTACTACGGCAACCCGTTTTCTTTACATTCACAAGGGTCGAATTCAAATTTGCCGGAATCTTCGCTTTTCGAAGCATTGGTTATAATAACTCAATAAAAGCTTCAAATTCGTAGCTTTGATTGGCTTATTATTACTTTTCATAACTAAACTCCACTTTAAAATGAATTTTAAGTATAGCCTTAAACTTGCTTCTGCTATCAGATTAAATAATTTCAAGTAGGTACATCCTCTGCCGTTATGTTTATATGATGAAGCATGTAAAACGAATTCGTTTCACTGTAAGAACTTCGATAGGAATTAAGCCAGAAAAATAAATTCCAGTTTACAAGAAAGTTAAAAACATACCTGATTAATGGAGAATTTCTATTGGTATGGTGGATTTTTTTAGGATGGATCTAAAAGTTTAAGTAAAATACAAATTTGTAATGGTTTTAAAGATCATAATTTGAGAACTAACGTCAATTAAAATTAGTTCTTACATTAAGTAAACTGGAATTAAATTTATTAGTAATTTTTTCTACTGAATAAATTCTAAAAAAAGAATTGTTTTGAAGAACTACCAATAACTCAAAAATCCTGGATAGTGTATCTTTTTGAAGGTATACTTTGATGGCTATAAGTAAATTTGGAAACGAATTCTGGCGTACATATTATTTATATTCTTATTCTGAAAATATTATCATTTTCTTTTAGATCACTTGTTTGTATGCAACTCATTGTTTGCATAAAAGTTTCTAAATTCAAATTTCGATAATACCTATGAGAAATGTATTAAATTTTCAATCCGCAGTTGAACCATAAAAAATTGAATTCCATAATTTTCTGCCATATCTCTAAGTATTTTAGATAAAGAATCAAAAATGTTAAGTATAACACTTTTAACCACTAGAAACAATATGAGTTATTTTTTGTTTAACTTTAATGTTTATTAAATTTTATTTAAAAAGTATATTATTTTTTAATAAAAAGATATTTCTCACTTTAAAAAAGAGTATAACTAGTTATATAAAAGAAGATACAAATTATTTATAACTATTTAGTTGATTAAGGAGTACATTTTATTAGAGTAATTAAAATATTTTATTATATTAAATATTATTAGTAAACTATATTTTTAATAATTATAAGATTACTTAAAGCAATTTTATAAAAGCTTTTCTTATATTAGAAGAAATTTGCTTTTAAAAAGCAAAGTACTGTTAGAAGACTTGAAGTTAGAGTCTTGTTATCTAAAAATTTAATTAGATATATTTATAGTATAAGCAAAAAAATATACCTAAATAATATATTTTAAATAAATAAACACTATAAAAGCATATAAATTTTTTATAATAAAAATATACTATTAAAAAATAACTATATTTAAAATTAGCAATTTAATATTAAATATAGATAATATAATATAATAAATTTAAATAAACTTATTTTAATAAAATTTATAATATCAGATTATTAATAAATACTATTTATATAATATAGCAGATTAATTAGTATTTTAATACAATTATATAAAATTAATAAAATAAAATAATGTTAATTTAAGTTTAATATAAAATAATAATATTCTTTTTTATTTAAAGTAAGTATATTAAATAAGCTATTTTTAAAATATTAGTAAGTAATTTTAATTTAGAAGCTAAATATATAAAATAATATATATATATATTTTAAAATAATAGTTTATATATTTAACTTAAACTTAATATTTTAGACTAGCTACTAAAAATAAAATATTAATTTATTATAATTATTAAATATAATATTTAATAAAGATAAAAAATTATTTAAAAAATTTAATTTAAAAGTATAAAAAATAAATTATATTAAACTAGTATAAAAAATTACTATTATTAAAGCTAAAATAGTATTATTTACTTAAAAAGTTATAGTTTAAATAAATTATTTTAGCTTAAATAGTAAAATATAAATATATTTAAATAAGTAAAAATAATTAATATAATTGTTTAAACAAACTATTATATAACTAAATATACTTAAAATTAATATAAGTAGCAATTATTTTATATACTAATATTATTAAATAGTAAAATTAAAGTATATAAAATATACTTATAATAATAATAATAAATACTTATTAAAGTACTACTACTATATAATTAAATATAAATAGTGTTTAATTAAATAAAATAAATAATAGCTACTAACTTTTTATTATAGATTTATTATACTTTTTCTAATTTAAAATATATAATAAAAACCAAAAAGTTTTAAAAAATAATATAAAATATAACTTTATAAAATAGATTATTTTTTGTTATAAAAATAAAACTAAGTATTTTTACATTTATTTTAGATATTATATTAATTTAAGCTAATATTTTTTTTAATATTTTAAAATTTAAAAATAAAATAATAAAAATAAACTAAGTTTATATATTTTTTTTTAAATTAATTAATTAATTTAAAATTACTTTTTAATACTGTTTAGCTTTATTAATATTTTTTTAAAATAAAAATAATAAAATAAAATAAAATAATATAAGCTTTAATATTTAAGTATGCTTAAGTTATATATTAAATATAAAAGATAAAAAAATTATAAAAAAGGTAATTATATAAAAAAGTATTTAAAAAAGCAGTAAAGCTTACTAATATATATAAATTAACAAATATTTTAATAAATATAAGTTTATTTTTTTAATAGTTTTAAAGGAATTTTTATTATTAAATTTAAAAAAATTTAAGTAAAAGAAGATTTAAGTTAAAAATATTATAATAATAAAAAATTTTATAAAATAATTAAAATATATATAAGTAAACTAAATTAAAATAATATATAATGACTAAATTAACTAGTTATTCTAAATTCAGTTTATAAAATAATAATAAAAACTTTACTAATAAAGCTTTAAAAATATTTAGTAGTAGTAGTATAAAAATATAAAATTTAAAAATAGATCTTATAAAAAATATTATTAAAAAAAGCTATTAAGTAGTAATTTATAAAAATTTACTAATAAATTTTAGATAAAAATATTAAAAGTTTTTTAACTAAACTTATTAGCTAAATTAAAAATATTAAAAGATAATAGTTTAGTTTATAATAAAAATAATAATACTAATAAATATTTTATAAAATAAATTATATAAAATTATATTATCAAACTTTTTATATAATTATAAAAAAACTATAGAAAAATTATTAATATTATATAAATTAAAAAAATCAAAAACTATAATTATAAAAAAATTATAAAAATAGATTACTATTATAATAATAATAAAGACTAATTTTAGTTTTATATTATTTACTTAATACTATTTCTTTATTTTTTATATATTTTTAATTTTTAATTATAATATATAGTAGTAGTTTTAAATTTATATATAAATGTAAAATTGCTACTATAACTTTAAAAAATAATGTAGAATTTTTAGTAGTAAAAGTTAGAAAAACTAATTATAGAATATTTAAAAAATAGTAGTATTTATTTAGTTAAAATTTAGTAGTAAACTAACTTAATAAGCTTTTAATATTATATTTTAAAGCTTAAAACTATAAAAAAATTAATAATAAGTAAACTTAATTATTAATTATTAAAAATTAAAAATTAAAATTAAAAAGTAGTAAGTTATAATTATTAAAAAATATATAAATTTAAGTAAAATTTAAAAAAAAACTTTAATAATATAATAAAATATAGTAATAGCTAAAAATTTATTTTAAAAAAATAATATTATAAAATAAACTATATAAAATATAAACTTAGTAATATATATATAAATTAAAATAATAATAATAATATAAATATAAAAAATTTATAAGCTAGTATATAAAAATTTATAATTTTATAAATTTTTAATATAAATTATTTTTTACTATTAATATATAATTTAGCTTACTAAAATCTAAATATAATTTTTTTATCTTTATAAACTTTTTATAATATTATTTTAAATAATTATTAAATAATTATTATTTAATATAAAAAAAGCAAAAATTAGTTAATATTGCCTTTTTTAGTTAAATTTTTATTAGTTAATAGGTAAGTTAAACTTAACTTATTTAATAAACTAAAAAAATATCTAACTTTTTATAAAAAAGTAAGTAGTTTAACTTTTATAAATTAGACTAAGTTAAAAAAATAATATAAATATAGTAAAATAAAAATAAAAATAAAGTATTAATTAAAATAGTAATAAATATAACTATTTAGCTAAATAAATACTTTAAACCAAAATAAAATTATAAAGAACTAGAAAAATAATAAACTATTACTAACTAAAAAATTAATAAAATATAAATATCTAAAACTAAAAATATAATAAAATAATATTTTAAAGTAGTATACTAGTTTATTTTTACTATATTCAAAATTTTTTTATATTATTTAATTATTATTATAAATATTAACTTTAATATAATAATATTATTAAAAGTATTACTTTTTTTTATAAAACTTTAATTATATTTATTAGTATAAAAGTTATAAAAAGTAGTTAAGCTAGTAATAATTGATAAATAATTAATAAATAATTTTTTAATTTTAATAAATTAAAGTTAAATATACTTTATTAATTTAATAAATATATTAGTTACTTAAATTTTTAGTTTTTTTATATTTTGTAACAATATATTTAGCTATCATACTAACTAAAAATAAATATTAAATATAGTAAATATTATTATAATTAAACTAAAATAATAGCTAATATTTTAATTTAAGTAAAAGTAATATTTATAAATAAAGTTTTTTATTAATTAATAAAGAAAAAAATAAACTATATATTTTTTATAAAATATATATCAAATTTTTTAGCTTTATTTTAAATAATTAATATATTTTTTCTTTCAGCTATTATAATTTTTAGTAAAAATATTAAATATAATTACAGTTTATTTATTATAGTATTTTTTAAAAAATATTATATTTAAGCTTTACTAAAAGATAAAAAAAGTTTGTAACTATATAATATAGTATATAAATTTAGTATTATTTATTTTAAAACTAATTAAATAATATGCTAAATAAAATATAAAAAATAAAGCTTACTTTTACTCTTATTTACAATATTTAAGAAGGTTAACTTAAGTATTATAAAATTTATTCTTAGTATTAAAACTAGAGTTTAGCTTTAAACTTATTTAGATAAAAACATTTATATTTAAATTAAACTAAAAAAGATTAAAATATTAATTATTATAAGCTTTATTTTATATATATCTAATATAAACTTTATTTTATACTAATTATTGAAATATAAAATAATATAAAATCTTTAGTTAACTGTTTTTAACTTAATAAAATCCTAATACTTAAATATACTAGCTTTATATACTATAAATTTAGCAGATCTAACATCATTATTAATATTAAAACAAGGTAAATAAATATACTTAGTTTTAATATTATAGTAAAAGTAAATTAAAAACTTAATTAAAAACATTTTTATGCTTTTTATACTTACTATTTTTATTTCTAATTATGAAATAAAGATAGCAGTTTGTAAAAGAGTTTAAAGCATACTTAGACCAAACTAAGTTTAAAAAAGAAGGCATTATCCTACCATACTAAATTTAAATTTAGTAATTATATATTCAGCTTCTACTCCTATATAACTCTCTTAATTAAATAAATAGCTATTTATTACTAACTGCTCTGTAGTTAAGATTTAATAAAGTGTACAATTACTTTATTATTTTTAGATATAAAAAATTATTTAAATTTAACTTAGATATAAAATTATTATTATTTAATTTTATAATAAAGGCTTAGCTATTTATTTACTATTTTAGTTAGCTTTATTAACTATTTTTCTTTTTCTACAAAAATGTTAAAAAATAGTAAAAGCAATAGCTTCAACACAATAGAGTATATGAAATTAAAAAAGAAGCAAAAACTCAACATTTTAATTTATGTATTTTTATGTCATAATCAAAACAAGCAAACAAATTACTCCTTACTAGCTTTACCACCCAAAAATTTGTAAACAGATCCGAAATCTTTGTTCTCATACCCTTCCGATTTTGAGACCATAGTATATACTTGGTGACCTAAGGAACCCAGCATGACGTTAGCTTTAACTGAGTTAGCAGCATCTACAGCCAAACCCATATCTTTAGCCATCAAGCTGACTCCAAAACCACCGCTGTAATCCCTGTTGGAGGGAACATTTTCTAAAACGTTAGGGCAAGGGTTATAAATTTCACTGGACCAACACCTTCCAGATGAGGTGTTCAAAATACTACTGAGGAGTTTAGGGTCCATACCAAGTTTCTGACCTAAAGCTAAAGCTTCAGAGGTACCTAACATACCGATACCCAACAACATATTGTTGCAAATCTTAGCTACTTGGCCGTTACCGTTGTCACCACAATTGACGATGTTCTTGCCCATTAATGTTAAGTAAGCTTTAGCTAATTCGAAGTTCTCTAAATTTGATGATCCGACCATAAAAGTTAAAGTACCGGCTTCGGCACCAAGGATACCTATTTATAGAAATTATTTTAAATAAAAATTCGAAAAGTATAATTAATTTTGGTTAGATAATTACCTCCAGATACAGGTGCGTCAACAACTGTGCAATTTAATTTTTCAAAAGCTTCATGGACTTTCTTGGAGACATTAGGTGCGATAGTCGAAGAATCTATCAGCAAAGTGTTGGGCTTAATCTTATTAATAAGACCGGACTCGGCGTCGAAGTAAACCTTTTCGACATGCTGGGAAGCTGGTAACATAGTAATGATTACGTCACTAGTTTCAGCTACTTCTAAGATGCTAGAAGCTAACTTGGCGTTAGGTTTCCCATCCAAAAATTTAGTAGTAACTTCCGAATTTAAATCGTAAATAGTCATAGGTTGATTTGATTTTTTATAAAGGTTATTAGCCATGTGGTAACCCATTTGTCCTAAACCAATGAAACCAATAGATTTCACATCTATACAACAATCAAATAAAAGTTAACTAAAAGTAAATGAAGGTGCCTTACCGCTGGAATAAAATCTGGCTTTGACGAACTGGCTACCTTTGTAGTTGGATACTTTGTTTAAATTCTTTCTAATTATACTGATCTTCATCCTGTCTCCTAAAGCTAATGAATTAAAATCGAGTCAAGTGATTATATAGCAACTTTAATTTCGGTTTATTTTTTATTTACACATTTTCGACTTTGATTCGCTAAGTTTTAAATAACTAAAAGGTAGATCCGGACTAATGGATGCAAACCTGAAACTAAGACAATAGTTTATAAGTTAAATTACATGATATAAAAATGGTACATTTTCAGTACTATTATACTCCCAATCAGATCCTGGGTATGCCTCTGATGACTGAAATCCTCATAACTTCAACCGATAACTTTGTAACCTTTTCGGTATATTTTTTAAGGTATTATGACATTCTTGGCATAGATATTGGTTTATTTGTTAGCTATGAGTATTTAGATGTCTATAGGATTAGTGTCTCATTAACAATTTGCATACCACTTACCTTATTTCCTCTACTAGACTCTGATTGTTAATCTTTATAATATTATAAAGTTAATAGAATAACTCTTCTAATAAAATTGCACAATTAATGCTTAAATATTAATACATTTTTTTAAGATTAGCTGTAACGCATTGTTTAGGTAATAAGAAAAGGATATTGCTAAATAAATAGTACAATAAAACAAGGAATATAATATTAAAGCTAAAATATACCAAACCCACTTATGCATAAATCAAAGATATATATCAACTTTAAGTAATAAAAGTTAGAAAAATTAAAATAAATATTTTGGTAAACTTTTGAAGTTATAAAAATAATATAGATTAAATCTTATACTTTAAAAATAGATGTTTTTATTAAAAAATAAGAAATAATTCAGGCTACTAAGCTAGCTATAATGACTAAAGTTACTAGTTAAGTTATAGTATTATTTTAACAACTTTATAATGTTATAAAAGATTTGAGCCTAAAAGAGTAAAAATTTTAAAGGTAAAATAGGTTTTATTAAAATATTTAAAAGATAATATTGTAAAGAATTTATACTATATTTAATAAATAATAATGTAAAGTTTTATATTTAATATTCTTAAAAGTTTTTAAAATGTTATCTTTAATTAAAAATATCATAAATAATTTTATATATTTATTAACTAATTAGTAAAAACTAAAAGCTTTATAGTATATATTATATGCTATAATATTTTATTACTTAGTAAATTTATAATTACTAAACTTATTATATAAATATATATTAAAACTTTATTATAATTAATCTAATATTAAATATTAAGCTTTATTTAATAACTTTTTAGTTTACTTTAGTTTGCTTTTTTAAATATATTTAAGTAATATTTTAAAAATATTATAATAATTTTTTTATTTAAAATTTATATATATATAACTTAGTTAGCTTTACTAGAAAAATTACTAATATAAATACTGTTACTATTTTTGTTAAATTATAACTATTATAATATTTTTTATAAATAATATTATTAATATTATATTAACTTTATACTACTTTTATTATTAAATTTTTACTATAAATAAATATTATATACTTTAAATATTAGTATATTAAAAGTAATTTTAGTTTAATATTTATTAAATTATAATAAAGCTTAATTATTTAGATAATAATTAGTAAGAATAAAAATTAATTAATAAAAAAATACAGTTAAATTTAATAGCAAAATTTTAATTATTTTAAACTAATTGGCTTTTAATAATTTTTATTATAATATTAATTATACTTTTAAACTTAAATATTTAAATATTTACATTGTATTAATATTACTTTACTAAATTAACTATATTATTTATATTTACTACATTAAGTAAAATAATATATTCTTTATTTTTTATTAAGTTTAATTTTTTATTAAGTTTTTTTATCAATTTTTTCATCTTATTTACTAATTTTTATTATTGTTAGTTATAATATTATTTAATTTTACTATTTATTTTTTATATTTTTCTTTAGTATAAGTTATTTAAGTATTTTTACTAGCTTAGTTAATATTTATCTTATTTTAGCTATATATATTAATAAAATAAGAAAAATTAAATATTTTTTTATAATTAGCTTTAGTATAACTTTATAAACTAGATATTATATATATATATTATAATACAAGTTAAAATAAATTTTTATAATTATTATAAAATTTAAATATATATGAGCTACTTTTAAAAGTAAATAAATTAATAAATATTAATTTTATTTTACTAAGTATTACTTAGTAAAATAATTTATAATTAAAAATAAAAATTAGTTTAATTTAATTATATTTAAAAATATTAATAAAAAGTATATGAGAAAAATTAAAAAGTAAAGTTAAAGCTTTTTTTAATATTTTAATTATAACTTTACTTAATAAATTACTTATTATTAATATATTTTTTTATTAGCTTTATTAACTTTATATTAAAGTTTTTTATTAAAATATTAGAACTATTATCTAAAATTATAGATTATTTATTCTATTTTTTATTTTTATTATATACAAATTAATTAATTATTTAATATATAAATAAAATAGTTAAACTTAAATTTAGCTAACTATATAAGTATCTATTATATCTAAGCTAAATTTTTTTACTAGTAAAATTAACTATTATTATTATTTTTAATCTAATATTACAGCTATTTTTTAAAAATTAAGATAAAATTTATTAATATATTTATATTACTAAAATAAAAATTTTAATATATATATACTATTATTTAAATTAAAAAAACATTATTTTAACTATAAAATTAATAATTTATAAAAAATTAAAGTTAAAATAAATATTTAAATATAAATTAATTATTTAATTACATTTATTAAAAAACTATATAAATTTTATAAACTTTATTATATATTAATTTACTAAATTTATTTTATTATTTATATTAAAATCTTAATTTAATAAATAAATATAGTTAAAAAAATATATAAGCCTTAGTTTTTATAAATAAATACTTATAAGTCTTAATTTATTATGCTTTTTTAAAGTTATATTAACTTTTATTTAGCTAGTTTTTTAAAATATTAAAAATAAGCTAATTAGTAATAATATTATAGTTTTAAAGATAAATTAATTTATATTTTAGTATTTTTTTATTTAAAACTTTATATATAACTACTTAATAGAATTATTAGTTATAAAATCTTATTAAAGCTATATAAATTTTAAATATATAAGTTTATAGCTATTTATAAGCTTTTTAAATTAGATTTAATAATATTTTATATAAATTTTAACTTTATAAAGCTAGATATACTTAATATAAAAGTATAAAAAATAAGAAATTTTTTTTTATAAATAGAAAAAAATAGTATATAATTTATATAAGCTTTTTTTAAATATAATTATATTATATATAAATAGTTTAAATATTTTTAATTAGATTAAGTTTAAAGCTTTAAAAGATTTTTTAATATTAAAAACTAAAAAATATATTTTACTATTAATTAAAATTTTTTATATTTTATTATTTTATTTATATTTTTAATATTATAATAGTATAAAAAATAAAACTATATTTTAAATATATGTTTAAATATTAAAAAAAATAAATATAATTTAAAAAAAGCTATAGTTATATATATTATTAGTTAAATTAATTTATATTTATTTTATTTTTATAGTTTTACTACTAAAATATTATATTTATTAAACTTATACTTATATAAAAAGTTATACAAATATATATATTATTGTTTAAATAATAAGTATATCTTTTAAGTACTTTTTTATAAAATTAATACTTTTACTCTTAAAATTCTATTTTTAAGATTTTTTTATAATTTTAATAATATTTTCTAGTAATAAAATAATATTTTAATATTTTAATTAGCTTATAATTTACTAGATTTTTTTTATATCTAAAATTTTATATTAATATTTAAATATATAAAAATAAATGCATTTATTTATTTTTAGCTAATTTTATTAAATTAACTTTTATTATTTAATTTTTATAATTAAAATTAAAAACTTTTAAAAGTAGTTAATTAATTATATATACTTAAATAATAATATATATATAGTTTTTACTATAAATTTTTATTTAAATATATTATTAAAGCTAATTTTATTTTATTATTTTTATAAAATTTTTATTTATTATTATTATAATAAATTATAAACTAATATTAAATACTATTAAAATTTATTAAATATTTATAAATTTATTAAAATATTAACTTTATTTAGTTAGCAAATATTTTAAGCAAACTTTATTATTATTATTTTTTAAATCTTAATTTTATTATAAAATTTTATAATTAAATATATATTTATATATTAAGCTAATATTTAAAGTATATAAAAATTTAATTTTAAAGTTATATATTTATTATAAAATATATATAAATATAAATACTATAATAAAAATTTTAAATATAAGTTTAATATTTATTAAAATTTACAGTTATAATATTAGAAAAGTTATTATACTTAAATTTATTATCTAGTTTTTTTATTAAGTTTAGCTATACTTTTAAAGTTATAATAGATAAAAATTTAAAAGTAGTAAATAAAGGTCTTAATATTAATAAAACTAAAGTAGTTAGAATATTAATAATTAATTTTATAACTATTTTAACTAATTAAATAAAAATAACTTTATAAGAGCTAAAATAATAAATAAATAAATATTTATAATATAAAATATAATAAATTACTTTAATAAAATAAAAAAATAAAAAACTTAATTTATCTTTTTTTTTTAAAAACTAAAATAATTTTAATAGTAAAATAAAGATTAATAAAAAAAATAAGATAAAAAAATTAGAAAATTTAATAAAACTAAATTTAATATATTACTATTAATAATTTTATAGCTTAGATACTACTAATATTAAAATTCTAGCTTTTTATTATAATGTTACTATTTAAAAATGTTTATTTGAATTTGCTAATAAAAATATAAATAATAAAAATAGTTATTATAAAAGTACTTAATATAAAACTAAAAAGATAAATACTAATTTAGTAATAAGGCTATATAATAATATATATTAAATACTAAAGTTAATAAATAAACTTAGTTA
Organism: Capillidium rhysosporum; assembly: GCA_037055185.1. Classification (NCBI taxonomy): domain Eukaryota; kingdom Fungi; phylum Entomophthoromycota; class Entomophthoromycetes; order Entomophthorales; family Capillidiaceae; genus Capillidium; species Capillidium rhysosporum. The sequence continues at coordinate 9,564 of JAWQFY010000309.1, read as the reverse complement.
AAAGACTAAATTTAAAAGTAGATATTAAATTAAAAAATATCTAAATTTTTGACTTAAATAAAAAAATAAATTAACTATATTACTTTTATATATAATAAGTTATTTTTTTATAAAGCTGCTTTTATTATTATATATTTAAAAAAATAATACTATTTTTAAGTAGCTAATTTACTTAATTAATTTTAATTTTATTAAAAATGTTTAAGTTTTAATTTAATAAAAGCTATATAAATATACTAAATTATTATATAATCTAAAGTTTTTATAGTAAATTTTTTTAAAATATAACTATTTTAATATATTTATTAATTTAAAATATTAATTATTATTAATTTAAACTAATTATATTAAGATTTAAAATAAAAATATTAATTAGTTTATAATAATATAATTTTAAATTAAATATAAAAATAAAAATTAATATAATTAAATAAATTAAAATACTTAACTTTTAGGCTTTATTTAAAGTTTATATTAAAAAAATAATATAAATATATATTAATTAAATTATTATAACTATATATATTTAAAAGAAAATTTATTAATAAAATAAATATACTATATATATTAAATTTTTTTAAAATAAAATTTACTAACAATATCAATTTAAAATAAAAATTTTATTTTATTTTTAAAGTTTTTAATTAAAATATACTAATAATATAATTAATATTTTATATATAATAGTTTTTAATTTTTTATAGTAATAGGTTAGTTAAATAGTTAAAAAATATTTTAATAAATTAAATAATTAAGATATTTTAAAAGTAAATTTATATAAAAATAATATAGTTTTATTTATAAAGTAGAATTTTATATATCTTTATATATTAGTATTTATAACTTTTAAAAAAAGTTAAATATTTTTATTTATATTTCTAAATATAATAATTAATTTTATATATAAATAATATCTTTAAAATATTGTTTTTAAGTTATTAACTAGTTATACTAGTAATATTTTCTAAAAAATAAAATCAATATTTAGTAAATTATATATATATATATTTAAAATATTTCTACTATTTTTAATAAATATAATATTATTAAAATAAAATGGTAGGCTTAAATTATATAAAAAATTAAAAGTAGTACTGTTAGTATTAAGTAGATATAAGTTTAATATTCTAATTATTTATATTTTTATTATTTAAAAGTAAATTAAATAAGTACTAACTTTATTTTATAAGCTAATAATATTTTTAAAAAAAGTTTTTTAAATATTTTTTCTTTTTTTTTAATAAAAAAGTATCTAAATTATTTTTAGATACTATTTATAAAATTTAAAAAAACAAATATAAAAACTTATAATAAAATATTACTAAATAACTACCTTATTTTTTATTTTATAAATTTAAAAATAATAAATATATTAAAATTTGAAATAAAAAAAGCTCTTTATTATAGCTTTATTTTATTAACTTATTCTTTAAATAACTAGTTGCTAATATTAGTTACCTTTTTTTATTTTTATTTTAGTTATTTTAATATACTAACTATAATTTCTTAAATTGATTTTTTTAACAACTCTTTATAGCTACTTTAAGCTTTTTATATTTAGTTTTTTTATTAGCTTTATTAGCTATATTAGCAATTTTATAGTATTATTTTTTTACTATTACTTCTTTAATATTACTATCTATCTAATAGCTAACCCTTTTTTTCTATATTAGCTATTTATTGTACTATTTAGATAAAGCTCTTTATCTATTTTTTAAACATTTTTTTAATATATCTTTCTTTAAAAATAAGTTGTATAAAAAATAATTACTAAACATTACTAAAAGTTATATATATATTAAAAAAGTAAGTAAGTATAATATACTATTTATGCAATTTTTTAAGCTTTTTTATTAGGTTTATTTTATTTTATTTTAGAAATTGAAATTAGCTACTGTTAAAAGTAACTTAAAACCTAAATATATATTTATATATTAAAAATAATAAAATCTTTTAATTATAATTATAAAAAGATTGTATAATATTTAAATATAATAGTATTAGCTTTATTATAGCCTTTGATGATGCTAAATACTTTATTTATTACTTAAATGTCTTATTAAGATTACTGTAAATTCAAAATAAGTATCTATTGTAAACTTTTAAGTTTAATACTACTTATAAACTTTATACAGTTATTAAAGGTATATTTTATTTAAAATGTCAAGTGTATTAAGTTAACTAATAAATGATTTCATTTAATATATTTATATAATAATATATTTAGAATTTTAAACTAAATCATATCTTTGGGAGTACAAAGCAGATTTGATTTTTTAGCTTTTATAGAGGTATCAAAATTCAACCACATAACTAACAAATGGCGGAATATTTTTTTCAGTTGAGCTGTAACGCTCATTTAGTAGGCAGATAAAAAAGTTACGGAATATTTTTGGGCTTAAACTTTTTTTCTATTACTATTGATTTGAATACGGTTTAAAATTACAACTGTATTTTCAAACTTTAAACTTCACAACCTTTATGCAAGCTTTGAATTTATGTTTACATAAGTTAGCTTATATTTAAGCTTATGCTGTCATTTGTAGAAGAGAATAAACAACATATACGCTAGGGAATACAAGTTTCCAACTCTAGCTTATAACCACTAAGGTATACCCTCGAAAAATGTACTATCTTCAATTTTAAGATGTTAGTAGATCATCTAGAAGATTCTTTTTTAGTTTTTAGGTATAAAAAATAATAGAATTAATCTCAATTAATTTCGTGTAAAAATTTAAAGCTTCTGATAATTAACTTTAATTAAACGTTAAATAGTAAATTATGACCTAATAAACTGTTTTAAATTTAAATCTCAATTAAACTTTTAGAGGTAAGTTCTAAAAAATTCTGAGTATCTCCACTTTCAAATTTCAATTTTATAATCATAAAATTTTTTACGCTTGATAATTAAAACCATAAAATTTAACTAAACTCTTATTATTAATTAAAGGTTTATAATATAACGTGTTTATAAAACATATAGATTAGTTTACTAATAATAATTGGAAACTAGCTTATTTCGCAAATTTTGATATTTGTGATACATTAGATCTTTCTACCACCCATATTATATTTGAAAAATGAATCTTAAAATTCAGTTATAGAACTAATGAATAATATACATAAATCGCTATAAATTTTTATAATAATATCATATATATATATATATATATATATATGTCTAAACATATATTTTATTAATTTAAAGATAGTTTAGTTGGATTATATGTAGAATTCATGAGTATAAACTAAATTGAAAAAAGTATTAATAAATGAATTTTTTTATAGATAAAAATGTTTATATGTCAAAGCAATAGTTCAGTATTAGTAGGTTGCTAAATCAATTTTAGGTGAAGTTTTATAATTTCTTTTGATAATATAAATATTATCAAATTTCACCTCACTTATGTTTCTAGTTAATAATGGCTGTTGATTTTGATGTTAATTTTCGGCTATAAAAGATTTTGATTTTCTAGAACCTTCAATTTTCGTAGTTTTTAATTAAAACTAATAAAATATTTTAAAATTAATTCTCATTTATTTTAATTTCAAATTGAGGATAGATTGCAAATGTTTTCTATTATAATTGAATATCCACAATTCTTGAAAATCTAAATATTTTTACCGGGAAATTAATTTCAAAAGCAGACAGCCACATATATATATATAAATTGAATAAATTTATATACTTCTGCGATTTTAATTAATCTTGGAAAAATAATCGGATTTTGTGTTATTGTAGGTATAGCTCACTAAAAATTATTGCAAAGGAATTTATTAAAACCAGATTAGCAGTTTAAAATCGATTGGTTTAGACTTTAACTGCTAATTATCTTATTTGGAACCTCAAAGCTCAACTAAAATAAATTTGATATAAGTCAGGAGCTTCAAAAATTTTATTTTTTAATATAAAAGGTAAATTTTTGTTTAATAAGGTTAAAACTAAAAATTTTAAAATGCTGAATCTCCAAAACATCAACAAAAAGGACTTGGTTAAACTATAAGAGCTCGTTGCTTTTTTTCTTTTACAATCTAAATAAAATGCTAGATAGGAAAGCATAAAAATCAAGTTATTGTCCTTTGATAATCAATATGCAATTTTTACACCAATAAGTAAATATGATAAACGACATGCCATTCACATTTTACATTTAGTGGTAATACTTCTAAATAATGCTAGATGGAGATTACTATATTTGACCTATATTGTTTTGTGAATTTCACCATTACGAATAATTTTTGGCGGAATTACAAAACTTGGGTAGATTCAAAGAAATTTTATGTAAATGGAATATCTAAATTCGATATAGAAAGATTAATGCAGTTAACTATGTACAGTTCAGAACTATCATAATATAGATATCACTAGCTGCTGAACGATTAGTATAAGATGCTCAAAAATTTACAGCCACTGCTTTTAATTCTAAACACTACCAAAGCAAAAAAGCTTAACTTTAGATAGAAATTCCTGCAAACCTCGGCATCAGTTATTATACTGTACTCATTGAACTAATCTGAATGAATTTAAAATAGAAACTGTTAAAAATTAGATGATATACTATGCTTCTGTAACCATACTAGACATCGAATAATTAGCTTACAAATTGTATACCAAACATATTATGTAGCAAATAGTATGATATATTAAAAGCACTACATTAAAAATAAGAACCTGTAATGCAAAAAGTAATTTAGTTTTGAAACTGAATAAGCATACAGAGCTAACTCAAATACATCGTATTTGGGCAAGTTTATGCCGTTTAATTACCTTTTAAAGTAGCTGTACTCAACTAAGGAAGAAGTGCCATTTCAGATGCAGAACAGATATATTTTTGGAAGACATTCATCTTTAAACAAAAGATTTTAAATCTGCTATATAAAGGTAAGTGCTCTAAAGTTTGATTTGTATTTTTAATTAAATTAGCTTTCAAAATAACTTTAACCTCATAAAATTTCTTATTACCAACCTTTATATATATTCAACTTATTAAGTAACTATTAGAAATGACTGAAAGCTACTTTGGTATTGTAAATGATGTAAACGACGCCTTAACTTTGTTTGAAGCAGCAAGACAGAAGATCATCCCCATGGTAACAACTCGGCTTACCGAAAGCTCTAGAAAACTTATTCGACCTGGATCGATATTTGTATGGGAAATTGCTACTTCTGGCATGCGTAGATGGACTGACGGTCACAGTTGGTCACCATCAAGATACCACAATCACTTCTTTACTTATCATGAAATCGATGAATCTAATAATGAGTTTACTAATATTCATTATAAAAGTTTCTCGGGTTCATCTCCCACCAATTCATTCTCATTTCATAAAAACGATAACACGAAATCCATACAGTATAGAACGAATGGTCTTTTAAAGAGAACCACTAGTATGTCTACAACGGATGGCCGAAAATTTCAACTCGTTAACTACGTAAACAACTGCTCCCAAAGCAACTTGGGAATCCCTAAAATTAGCGAATGTCCCATGCTAAGTCTAATACCAGTACCCGTGGATTATTACTTCCGTACAACCAATTCTTCGACTGGTGGAAAAATCAAGCAAAGTATTCCGCCGAGATCAAGTGGTAGTAGAAGCAACAGTATATGTTCGTTAAAAAGTTTACCAAATATGGTTGATAATTCAACTTATGCACCCTATTCAACAAATTGTATGGATCTTTACAAACCAATATGTCCTTTAAACAACAACATAGTCACTACCAACACAAATTCTTATTATAACCCTCAAGTAGAATACCAATCGCTTAGAGAAGTACCTCAAAATATAAAAGAACATACCGAATTTTCGGCTACAAATCCAGTTATCCCAGTTATTTTCCAAAATCAAAACAACCAAGGAATCGGTTCTGAATTCGATTTCGTTTACGGATTCCAACCAATGAACAATATTATCTTCAACTCCAATATTTATCAATTCCAAGCTGATGCCTAGTTTTAGACCATAAGCGTATGAATATTCTTGTATAAATTATTTTTTCAATAAAGTTCTAAACACCATTTATGTTTTTAAGCTTTTAATATTTGTTTCATTTTCATTTTGTCTAGTATAGATAGTTTATTTTTAAATTTTAATTTAAATTGTTCCACATGTTTAAATTTGTTTAATTTTGCCGCTAAAGAATAAATATCTACATAACTAACCTTTCTATTGTTAAAAGTAATTAAGCTATTTTTATTCCTTTGTACATGCATATATCACAAATACTAGTCAGCTAACAGATTTACAAACGTAAGCAAGTAATTAAACTATTTTTCCGACTTTTAAATATACCATATATGATTAATATTTATAGTTTACTATAGTGCTTATAGTATTTAAAAAAATTAGTATACTAAAACAACAATATTTTATTTAAATATAAACAAATTGGACTGTAGTACAATTCTTTTAAAAAAAGATATATTTCAATATTTAAGCAAGCTTTTAATCAAGATACTTTAATAAAGTATTATTCCAAGTTTTAGTAAATATAGCTTAGAACCAAACATAAGATATAATGGTAAATAAAATTTTTAAAATATATTTATTTTTTTAATTTATAAATTTTATTGTATTTTCGTATTTTAATTTCCAAAAAATAAAAATTATGCCAAGATTAATATATTTTATTTATGAATAAAAAACAATTTTAAAATTTATTAGTAATTTATAAAAACAATTTATTTTAAATTATTTAAATTATATTTTTTAATAATAAATACTACTTAAGATTTTATTTATTACTAATTTAAAATTAGGTAAATTTTTAATAATAAGATACCAATTTTCAAAAAAATAGAAATCTAACATTTATTTTATACTTAATATTAAAAATTAACTTAAAATATTAAAATAAAATATAAGTTAATTTACTTAAAGTTTTGTTTTTTTAAATTTACTTTTATTACTCTTTATAGCTAAAATATTTTAATTTTTTTAAAAATAATAAACTAAAAATCTATAAATTTTTTTAATATTTAACAAAAAAAGTATAATATTATTAAAAATTAAAAATATATATAATAATAATAAAACTGCTATTTTATAAAAGCAAGTAATTTTTTTATAAAAAATTTAATAAAATTTTTAAACTAAAGTAAATATATTACAGTTAGATTAAACTAATTAAAAAAATATATACCTTTTTTTAATTTTAAATTAATAAATCTAAAGTTTTCAAGTATATTACTAATATATTTAAATGTTTTGCAGTTATTTTTTAATTTTTTTTAAATAAAATTTATTTAGCCTAATTGTATTTTAATTTATTATAGCTATAAAAAAGTTAATTATTTAAAAAAATACTTAATATTAGCTATAAGTTATTTTTAAAAATATATAAATTATATAAATTGAAACAGTTTTTATAAATAAAAATAATAACTTTTTATTTATTTAAACTAGAAAATAATAAAATTTATTAATATAGTACTTATAAAAAAAATCAATAATTAACTTTTTAATAGTTATTTACTAATATATAAAATAAAATAAAATTATTTAAAGTTAAAAATAAAAATAAAACTAATTTTAACTAAATTAAATTTAATATATTTTTTTATATTTAACATTATTTAAAATTAAAAATTAAAAAATATATTATTATTTTAAATATTGCTATTATTATTTTAAATAATTTATAATTGTTTATTTTTTAATTTATAATTTATAATTTATAAAAATAATTTAATATAAGTTTTACTTTTACTAATATTAATAATATAACTTTTTATTTTAATTTTTTTTAATAAAAACTTTTTACTTTTAAATAATTTTATATATATTTAATTATATAAAATTTTTTAGTAAATTTTAATAATTATAAGCTTATTATTATTTAGTTAAATATTAGCTTAGCTAAAATTAAAATTTTTAAACTAAAATTAAAGTTTATATACTTTCATTCTTTAATATTTTTTTAATTTTTAGTACTAATTTTTTCATTTTTTATATATTAGTATAAAAGTAAAAAGTATAATTTTATACTTTATAATATAAATTACTACAAAATTTTAAAATGTAATAAAAGTTATTTATAGCTACTTTTAGTTATTTTTATTAAGTTATATATTTTTTTAATAATAAGTTTTATTATAAATAAGTTTTAATATATTAAATAAACTTTATTATTAAAATTTTATATTAAGAATTTTTTTATTACTTTTTAGTTTATCTACTATTTTAAAATAGCTAAAATATTATATTAAATTTACTTTTATATATATTTTTTCTAAATAAAATGTTTTTTTAAATATAGCATTTTTTATAAGTTTATATATAACTGCAAATTTATAAAAGTAGCTTTTTTTAATATTAGTAGTTTTTTATAATAAACTTTTAAAATAAATTTATTTTTAATTATAATTACTAATACTGTTTTTTTATACTTAAATAATTTAAAATATAATATTTATAAATTAATAAAAAGTAATTTACTTTTTTTTAATTTAAATTTTTAACTTAACTTAGTTTTTTAAATTTTTTATTTAAAATTAAATTTAGCTAATATTAAACTAAATTTAAAAATTATAATATAATTATTATAGCTAATTAAAACCCTATATTATTATATATTTTTATTTTTTAAAAGGCTTTAAACTTTATAATTTTTGAGAAATTTTTATTAATTATATTAAAAATTTATTAAACTCAGTTTTACTTAAATTTTTAGCTTTACTAAATAATTTTGCTTTTTAATTAAAAAAAAACTAATAAAATAATTTACTTTTTCTTCTTTTATTAAGTTATATTATTAATTTTATAATTATAAAACTAAACTTTTTAAATATATAAAGTATACTAATATACTTTATATTTATATAATTATATTTACTAATACTTTATATAATAGTTTTAAATTTGAAAAAAAAAATATTTTAATATAAAAATATATAGTGCTAATAAAAAAAATTAAATTTATTAAAGCTTTATTTTTTAATTTAAATACTTTTAATTTTACTTTTTAAATATTTTAATTTAAAATTTAAAATATTATTAACTAATTACTATTTATATATATTAGTATTATTATACTATTTTTTTTAGTATATCTATAATATTTATAATATATAATTGTAATTATATTTTAAATTTTAAATATTATATAAAATTATAATTATTTTTAAATAGTATAAAGATTTAAAAATTATAACTATCAAGAAAATAAGCATTTTTATTAAATTAACTTTATTATTTTATATTTATAATAAATTATAAAAAAATAAAAGTATATATAAAAGACCTAAAATTTTAAAAAATAATATTTTATTTAATTTATTACTATTTTAAGCTAAGTTAAATAGTATAATTTAAATATATTAGATTATTATAAGTTTTTGTTTTTTAAAAAACTTTATTTAAGCTAATTACTTTTTAATTTATTATAAAAGCTAATTTAAAGTAATTTTTTATTTTAATAAACTTTACTTTTACAATTATTTTTTAAAACTAAATTTTAATTTTAAAGAAAAATATAGATAGCTAATACTTTTTATACTGTATTTATTGCTTTTATTATTTACTCTATAAATAATTTTTTAAATTATTTTGTTAGTAAAACTT
>JAWQFY010000308.1:0-37423 GCA_037055185.1 Capillidium rhysosporum | reverse complement strand
TAAAATTTTAAATAAAGAAATATTTTTTGTTTTATTATTTTTACTTAAAAACTTATAAGTTCAACATTTAAAAATAAGTCTAGTATAGCTGCTAGCACTAACTAATAAAGAACTTTACCTTACTAATATATAATAAATCATAATAGCCAATAATTTAATCTTTTGTAAAACTATTTCAAATTAAATAAAATTGCTTATAAAGCTGCTACTACTATATAATAGTAAAATGTTTATATTTGTTTTTTATTTTTATTTTTATTTTATTTTTCTATTTTATTGAAAATGTAGAGACTATTTAAAATTGTAAATATTTTTGTTTTTTCTTATAAATTCTATATATTGAATTTAGATATTTTTTTATTATTAGTTAGTTTATAGTTCTTATAGCTATTTATACTTATATTTTAAACTATTTATAAATGTATACTAATTTTACTATTAAATTACTTCCAATTTTACTTGTTTATATTACTTATTAGGCATTTATATTTATTAATACTATAATTAATAATAATATTAATTTTACTTTATTGCTATTTACTAACTTTTTTATATAAATATTTATATTTGCTACCACTTTTACATTATAGTACTTTATACTATATAATGTAAAAATTACTACTAGTATTATGCTAAAAACTAAATGCTATACTTTATAGCTATTTATAAATTATCTTAAAGTAGCTTTATTAATTTAACTTTTATATAGTAAAAGTTAAATATTTAATATAATATTTTTTAATAACTTTTAAGCTTTACTTGAAAGCTGTTTAATATTTTTTATTAGATTAAAATCTAAATTATAAAAAAACTAGCTAAAAGCTTAATTTAGTATTTTTATACTATAATATATAAAACTTAATATCTTTTTTAGTTTTTATAATAATGTAAAAAACAAAAATTTTATATAAAATATATAATTATAAATAATAATAAAATTTATTAAATAAATTAAAATTATTATAAATATAACTTTTTTTAATAAAAATACTAAAACTTAAAATATATTTAATATTATACTATTTTAATTAACTAAATTTATTTTAAAATTTATAAGTCAAATTAGAAAAAGTTATAATTAGGCTTTTAAACTTTTAAAAAGCTAAAAATATTATTAAATATAGATTTTTATATTTTTAAGTTTTTATTTTAAAAATATTAATTATTTTTTAAAATTTTAAAATATAGCTTTAAAAGTTAACTTTATTATTTTCAAATTAGTATAAGTTATAAAAAACTATATAATTAATATTTATAACTATAAATTATAATGTAACTAAGGTTTTAAAAAAAATAACTATTACTAATAATTTTTATATTATAGCTAATATAATATTAGTAATATATTTAAAAAGTAGTTAACTTAGTATTATTACTAAATTAAAAGGCTAAAATTTAATATTTAGTATAATAAAAATAGCTTAAAACTTAGATATATCTAAATATTAAAATGTATAAAATTAGTTTATTAAATTAAAAGTCTTTTTCTAGCTTAGAAAATTTGTTTTATTATATAAAAATAATTTTAGCTAAAAAAAATAAAGTTTATACAATATTTAAAAATATTTATAATTGTAAATAGATTTTTTTAAATTTATAAAATTTAATATAATTATGCTTTTAAATATATAATATAAATTACAAAGTTATAATTATAGTTATACTTTTTTAAGTTTGATAAAACTAAGCCTAAAAATGTATTATATAGCTAAAGTATTATAATAATTATACTAATAAAATAAAGTTATAAAATATGAAATAAATTTATAATAAGTAGTATAAATATAAATATTAAAATATAATTTAAGTTACATTATAATTGAAAGGTATTATTATTAGCTTAACTAACTATTAAAATTAATAAGCTATAATTATAATTATATTAATAAAATAAAAGTATAAACTTAAACTATAAGCTATATTATAAATTTATTTTATACTATATATATACTAAATTTACTTCTATTTTTAATATTTTTAGCCTTAAAATTAATATTTCTATATACTTTTTTAACTCTGTAAAAAGCTAATTAGATTAGATATTTTAGCTTTATATATTATTAATAAGTTTATTTTAGACTTTAACTAATAAACTTAAGAATTATTAACTTTTTACTTATTAAATAATTATAATTATAAATTATAATATTCTTTCTAAATTTGCTTTCTATCTAGTTTACATTTATTACTTTTTTTTCTTTTAACTTTATCTTAGCTTAATAGCTGTTTATTTTTCCTCTTTTTATATAAGCTTGCTTATTAATATAATTAGTATACTATTTCAAACTACTGCTTATATATAGTTCTTAATATTCTTATTAGCTCCTTAAGTCCTTACCTTAGCTGCTATCTGTTATTCCTTCTGGCTCTCTGAATTAAAATTCTTTTTGTATGCTTTGAGTAGCTTTAAGGTAGGTAGAGAATTTTAAGAGAATATTTTCTTCTTATTTACTCCCTTTCTTACTACTGCTGCCAGTAAGTTTTTCCTATTTTTAAATTATCACAAATCTACATTCCTCTCCCTTTCCTTCTTAATGGACTAAACTCATTGGCCACTTAAGGGCTCTTCTACCCTATTTTATTTTGATTTTATTCTAATGGCAAATAAAACACCTGGGGCAAACAGTATTCAAGAATATTAGATCTAAACAAATAGAAAAAGTGAATTTATATATAAATAAAAATTCGTGGGTTTTTATTTAAGTTTCAAAATAAATTGGTAGGATAATAGAAATTGATCCCTAAAAATAACAAAAAATTTAACTTTAAGATTTAACTTCAACACCCAAAATCTAACAATAAAATAAAAGATGAGCACCGTAAAGAAAGGCATGGGAAACAAGCAAGCAGTATTTTTCTGCGATGATTGCAACGATATATTGTACCCACAACTAGAAATAACTACAAAAGAGATGATCCATTTCTGCCGTAGGTGCCGAGTAACCTACGATAAACCTTTCTATTTGATTTTCAACCATCAGATTTCACATGAAGCTACTGAAGAGAAAGTGAACATCCCTGATATCGCTACTGATCCTTCTCTACCTAGAGAAAGGGAAAACTTATGTATTTATTGTAAAGCTAAAAGTCCGGTTTACTACCAGAGTAGTTCCAAACATCCTGATACTAAGATGACCCTTTACTACGTTTGTAGTACCGGTTGTGGAGAGAAATGGAAGTCTACAGTTACTGATGGGAACGCTAAACTTTACCAGGAAGTCCGAAATAACGATCCTATTTAATGATTTTTTTTATTTAGATAATGGTTTGAAGGTAAATTTCATTTTGAATGTACCTTAAATATTGAACTTAATTTATTGTAGCATGATTTACCGTTTCTACATATTCCTTTATTATGTTTAATACCTTATACTATTAAACTTTATATCTGGAATTAATTTAAATATATTTTACATTTAAATACTGTTTGAATAGAATTTACATTCAACTATTTTATTTTTTTGTAGTTAACAAAACTAATATGCTTAACAAATACTTTTTCTAATGTAATTGTTTGAAAAGTATATACTAATAAATCCGAAATACAAATTTTATTTATTTATTCCTGAAGTACTTTAATCCCTAGTATATATTTTAAATTTTCACTATATTGAAAAATGAAATTTGTACTTTTGTTGTAGCTATATTATTCACTATGAATTATGTCTATTCTGTACAGTACAAAATATTTTAAAATTATAAAACTAATTTTACATTATTATAAAATTGGTACTTAAAGTAGGAAAGGTATTAGAAATAAGATATACAATTAGATATTATATTATTTAAAAAAACTCGAATATTTAAAATTGAACGGCGCTCAAATGATCTCTTTCAAATTCAAAATCTAATAAACTGAAACGATGTTAAGGCAACTACAATTTCAATTTTTCGTTAGCAGCCTTTTCCTCGTCCAAGGTAGGAATCTTATCGATGATGGATTTCACTTTGGGTTGAGGTGCAGGTGGTTTGAACTTAGCCGAGGTAGAGTTACTACTCACACTGTTGCTACGGGCTAAGAAAGCGGTAGCGGCTGCGTTAGCCTTACTAGCGCGTCTCAGCACTTTTTTGTTGCTTCGTACGGGACCATCGACAAGATCAGGGCCACTGTCGTCGGAGCTAGAGTAGTGATCCTTCTCAGCAACAGCGACAACATCTGGATTTTGCAAGGGAACAACCTGTTTAGGATCCGGATTTGTTTTAACGGGCTCAATATTGGTTGTAATATCAGCTAATTCTGTTTCTTTGGATTTCTCGTCGATTTCGTTAGGTGGGGTAGAGACTAGGGTTGGTTTGGGGATTGAGGGCAGCTCGGGGCCTAAGCTGTATCCAAAGGTATCATCGTCATCCATAGTGGTATGCGTATCTATCGAGTTACCGAGATGCTTTTGGAAATTAAGGATGGGGTTGTCGCTGTCAGTAACATTCTCTTCTTCAGCTACTGGCTGTATAGCGTCTAAAGTAGCTCTAGAAATCATTACGCCATCTACTTCGTTAAAATCACCGGTAGATTGGGGTTCACTACGGATATCATCATCACTACCTGAACCTACTTTGGGTAAGAGTAACTCGTTGTTTTGAGAAACTTCGGATAATTTCGAGGTCGAGGTCAGTCCCAAAGCTGAGCTTTGATCCTGATTTTTTATATCCAAAGGGACGGGTTCAGAAGGACTAGTAAGTCCAAGCTCAAACTTTGTAGATCCGTTACTAACAGATGAATTCAAATCATCTTCAGTTTGGGTTCCATTACTACGTAGAGGGAGGGAGCGCTGAGTGGGAGATGATAAAGAGGAGCTAATACCACTGTCCCGGCGTGCGATAGTGCCTGGTTTGGGTTTTACCACTAATACAGAACATTCACTCGTTTTCATCAGATATTCTTCTAAACCACCATAAACAGCTCTAAACTATTAGTTATATATTTCATTAAAACAATACTTTTGTAAACCGGAAATCAAATTGGAAGATAAAACAATTAATTCGGAATTGATAGATTGACTTAATTTTGTGATGTTGCTTTTACTGTCACCTTCAGCCATAATTACTTTCTGAGCAATAATCTAAGGAAACAAGTATTATTATTGAGCAACCTATAAAATACACTTACATCCATTTCTACTAAACTCATACGTAAGATTTCTAATTCCTGTTCGACCCTTTCTAATTTCTTAAAAAATAAATCAGAACTTTAACTTTTAAATATAAATTCTACCTTTTTGTGTTCAACTTCGACAGAAATCTCATCTAAAATAATTTAGTAAGTAATAAGTTAAACTAATAAATTAAGCTACCTTTAGCTATTTGCCATAATCTTTTAGCGTCAACAATCTGATAAGCTTCGTCGGTAGATGCGTACAACAAAGTTACATAATCTTTGCCAGGTTTAAAGACATGTTCACAAGCCCTACAATATAATATAAAAATTTGGTAAGAACAAAAATTATTAAATATATATTACCATTGAAATGAAGGACCTGAGGATTGTAAAGAGTGATAAAGAAATATAACTTTTCTACGTTTTGATAGAGGTAAACTAGAGTAGTTGTTCTTCATTATTATTGAAGCAGAAATTGATTTTTGATGGTTAGCTCGTGAACTTAATTGACTACTAGCTAAAGGTTCTGCTACCGTGAAGGTTGTGTTTGTTACCTTACTCATTTCGGGTCTGTTGTTCGTTTAAGCCTATTGGTTAGTTTTGAAGTTCTCGTTTACTTGGTTCTCGGGTGGATAGCTTTAGTAATTTCAAATCCTCTTGAAATTATCCTTCGATTTTTATATTACTTCTAAACTAAATTTGGTATTTAATTTTTCATAAACCTGGATTTCAAAATTATACTAAAATGCTTATTCTGTTAAAATCCAATGATATAATTTTAAATGAACTATATCTGTCTTCTTATTGGAACTTATATTGTAGTTACTTTCATACAAGCCCCCGATAGTTTCAGTTATTCAATTGTGACATTTAAAACAAGAATGGTTAGTAAAGTGCATAGTAACTTATTCATAATTAGGGCAAACTTTAAGCAATTTTAGCTAAGTGTTGGTGGGAATAAATGGGAAACTAAATTGAATTTAAGAGTAATTCATTGGTTAAAAACTAAATCAATACTTACATATAGAATGCTAAAAAATTGCCAAGAACTTGGCGACGGACAAACTTTCCTTTAATATTAGAGTATCAAATTAGTTTTTTTTACTGCAAAAAATTAATATACATTAATTTTTCCGAATACTTGATCAAAATTTCTTTTACATGTTAGGTAAAACCAATTTAAGGACCGTTTCAAGCCTTAGAACTTATTTTATTTTGTTTAACAGGCTGGATTTCTTGTAACTAAATCTTGATTACAACTAAAATATATTATTTCAACTTCAATTTCCTAACCCTGAAACCACCAAAGTAGTGATATAAGTTAATTTTAATTTTGACTTTGATTTTGTATAATATTTTTATATACATAATTAATAATTTAATTTCTAGTATAAATCAATTCGATATATAATAACTTAAAGATTTTTAGTATCTTATATTTATTTTTTACCATTTTTCTATATAGCTTCAAAATTAATTTATTTTTAGTTTTAAAAAAAATTAAGTTACTTTTTGTTACACCTGGAGTATGTATAACTTATAAATCCTTTAAAATTAATTTAGACTATATTTTTAATATTAGCACAAATGCAGCACCTTTTAAATAATACAGAAAGTATTACTAAGTAATAGTGCATTTGTATATAGATACAGCCCTTGATATTTAAAGTATAATAATACTGCTAGTTTAAAAAATCTTTATTTTATAAAAAGGAAAGCTGATTTTATAAGTGGTAGTTATTTAATTAAACTAATATATATTACAAATTAAAATAGTATAATGGCAATTAGTATTAGCAAAATAAATTAGTGTTACTTACTTTTTCTAAAATTTTATTTAGTATATAAAAAGATATATTTTTATAAGTATATTTAGTACTTTAAGTATTAATTATATAGTTGTTATAATTTTAATTTTTTAATATATAATTCTAATATATATAAAATTTAGGTTTTCTATTATATTTCAAATTACTAAATATAAAGTATAACATATAAGAAATTTTTTAAAAACTCTATTTTAAAACTACTTTAAAAGCTAATTAAAATTATTAAAAGATTATTAAAATAAAGTTTATATATTTTAAATACATTATTATTATTATTTAATAAAACTTATATTATTTGTTTTATTTTAAGTTATTTTAGTTAATTTTATTATTTTACCTATTTAAATTTTTTATAATATTTTTACTTTAATAGCAATATATATTATTTAATTTTTCTTTTATTTAAAAGTAATTAAATTTATATTTTAATACTTTATGCAATATTTTATTTATTAATATTATATTAATAATATTAAAAAATATATAATTTTATTTAGTATAGTATTATTATATTAACTTTTTTATTTAAATTTATTAAATTAATAGTTTAGCTTAGCTAGTTTTAATAAAAGTTTATTAAAGTAATTTTATATATATATTAATTTTAAAACTAAATTTTATAATCTTTATAATTTTATATTATTTTATATTTTACTAGTTTTAGCTTTATATATTCTTTTTAATATTTATTTTAAAATTAAAATTTACTTAATATATTAAAATAAATTAAAATTATATGAAATTAATTAAAACTAACAATATTAAATTTTTTTAAAAAGTATAAAACAATATTAAATCATTTTAAATAGCTTTATATATATATAAATACTTAAATTTTGTAAATTTTTATTTTTTATAACTATAAAAATCTTATATTTTACTAGATTTTTATATTTTTTAATAAGATATATCAAGTAATAAATAGCTATTTAGTTTGGATTTTTTACTAAATTACTTATTTTTTATTAGTTTTTTTATTTATTTATAAATTATTATTATTTTAATATTTATTTTTATAATATTGCTATTTTAATAACTACTTTAATTTTTAGTATTTTTTTAAATAATTTTTGCTAAAAATGTTTGTTTATATAAATTATCAACTTTAATTATTATAAAGTTCTAAAAAATATTAATATTTTTTTTATAATTATATATAATTTAAATTATAAATTAAAATAGCTTTATAGTTTTTTACTTAAACTTTTAAGTAAATTTAAAGTAAAACTATTAAAATAAATATATTAAATATAAAATTATATAACTTTATTATAAAAAAATAAAAGTTTAATATTATACTTTACTTTATTATATTTAGTAAATTTAAATATATTTTTTATTACATTAAATAAGTTAAGCTATTATTTTAATATTTTAATATTTAAATAAACTATTAACACTATATATACTAAATATTTAAAAGTATTATAATAACTAATTTTTAATATTATACTAGTAATAAGCTTTACATTATATAGTATAAAATATTACAATATAAAAATAACTATAAATATAACTAATTATACAAAAAAGTTAATAAATAGTAAAAAAACAAGTTTAGCATTTTTATTAATTATAGTAATAATAAATAAATAAAATTAATAAATAATATAGCTAGTAATATTAGTAGCAACTTAGTAATAAAATTAATATAATTATATATAGCAATAGTTATAAAAATTATAAATTAATTAAATAAGAAAAAATAGCTAAATTTAATGTATAAAATTTTATAAAAAAATATATAAGTATTGCAATTATAAATAGCTTTAACATTTTTAATAAAATAAAAAATTATAATATTTTATTATTTTAGTAAAAGTAGTAGTTTTATAAATAATTTTAACTATAATAAAAACTATAAAAAATTATAAAATTAGTAACTTATTAAATTACTAAATATCAAAATATTACAAACATCTGCATATATAATATATATATATATACACTTATTTATCTTTTAAATATAGTTTAAAAAATAGAAGCTATATATTTAATACTTAAAATATAGCTTTAAATATATTTTAGCTATATTAATAATTGTATAACAAAACTATAAAATAATATTATCTTTTAGTATATATTTAATTATAATAATTTATATAATAGTTAGATTGGATCTTACTAATACATTTATAAAATAAAGTATATTTAGCTAATTATATTCTATTTTTTTATAATTTTTAGTCAATTTTATTAACTTACTTTTTTTTTCTAATTTTTAAAATTAAAATTAGCTATTTTTGAAAGTAATTAATTACCTATGTATAAAAACTAATATATATATATATATTAATTTATATTAAATACATATTTACACCTTTTACAACTTTTTAACATAAGCAATTTTTAGTACCATTAAACCAATATAATACAATATATATAAATTGTATATTTTATTAACTACTTTTGTTTTTGTATACATTTTTTCTAAATATCTAAACATTTATATTTGAAATAGTAAAGCTTTTAAAGAATCCTACTCAATAGTACTGCTTACCCTTTTTAAACTTGTTCTCCAAAATCTTTGTTCATATGCAAAAGCTCTCAGCTCTCAATATTTGGGAAATTTCTTTTGGTTTACACAATTCTGATCTTCAGTGAGCAACTTTAAAAATGGAATACAAACTATAATTAAACCCTTATTTATATTTAGACATTAAAATGTACCTTTAAAAATTAACTAAACATTTTAATGCTTTTCTTACCTTCAACAATTACTTTTAGATCTAAAAGGGTAGCTATTGGATATCCGATTAAAACTAGATAAAAGTTGGAGGTATGTAAAAGGAAAATATTAAATCACTGAACAACAACGATGCTATTAAAGTTAGCGATTTTGATGTATGGGTTGTCCGGAAGCCTAAGAGTTATCGGGATGGATTTAGGGGTGAGGACGAGTTAGGGTACGATTCGGATGAAGCGATTGAGATCGGAGCAAAATCTTCACCTAAACCTTGAGTAATGCGTCGGTTAGGATCGTTAGGAGTTCCTGGTTGAGAATGATCGTCTAGGTCATGGACTCTTAGAGCTGTGTAGAAGCAACATGGAAGACATGCACCGCAACAGCATAGAATGAATGAAAATACTAAGAAGAAGGGGATGAACACGGTTACTAAACTGATAGAATCGGGGGCATCCAATTTGTTAATTAAAAGACCGAGGAAAGCGTAGCCTAGAATGGACCCGATCACAAACACGATGATTAAGATATACCACGAGCTAACAGCAGCGTTTCGGGCATCCAAATTAGGAATCTTTTTTACAGCAAACCATCCATAAACTATGTCGAGTAGATACTTCAATCCAAGCAAGTAGAACGGTATGAAAATAACAGCCCATCCAGATGTGAATTCAAGGTTGTCTAACTTCAAAACCAAAAGGACAATCTGCGCTACACGTAGTATTTCAAACCAGAATGTTTCGAAGGTTTTGCCAATTGCATTTAAAAAACTCAAATTTTCGCTAGTTTTAAAGTACAATATCAAACCAACAATCAGCCGGATGAACACCAGACCTTCCATTATGTAGATAGGGATAAATACTAAGGTGGCAGAGATGGGTAAGGTACCATCCACTTTAAGCACAATTAAAACTTGAAATACCACCGATAGGATGAGATACAGACCCAAGAAGAGAGTCAAACCTAAAACTAAAGCGAACTGAGTATCGGTCATACCGGCATGGTTGTTATCTTCATTAACATCATCCGATACTCCTTCCTTCCTAAAAGTGCGCCATTCTTTCAAAGTATCCTTAACCGAAGACAGTAATGCAAAAAACGTAACTAGATCGAGGATCCACAATGGTACGAACACTAGACTGTAGTTCCACTCTAAAGAACCTTCCACCCGGCTCGATAAAAAGGATAGGAAGATTATAAGTAGAATGGTCACCAACGAACAGGCCAAAAATAGCAGCCCAATTTTGTTCTCGAAATTTGCATCGAACATAGGTCCCATACTCTCCATCATACGTAAACCTTGCTCACCATACTTGTCGTATACTTTACGTTTGTTTTCATCACCTTTGTTTGTAAATTAGTTTTAAGGTACATTGTTATAAAATATTACCAAGTATATCGTAAGCATGTTTTATCTCATTAAACTAACAAAAAGCGAAAATTAATTGAAATTTTTAATTATTATAAATTTACTTTGTCTAAGTTGTTGGGATTCTTATCTGGATGGTACTGTAATGCCAACCGTTTATATCTTTTCTTTATAGTCGCTAAATCAGCATCTTTCTCAATACCTAACGCTGTATATAATTTCAAATCTTGTTTACTACCACCAGCCATACTTATGTTTTCTACACTTCTCGATTTGAAAATTAAAAACTATAATATATTATCGCTATTTATCGTATTCAAATCTAGCTATATAAAACGTAAAATTAACCTAGTTTCCAATCAGTGTTAAATTGATCCCTATTTCCTTAATGTTAATTTTATATATGTAGGATCTATAACTTGTAAAAGTTTTAGTTGTTTCGAAAGTCGTTCTGCCTAAAATATGTTTTCTCTTTCCTAAAAGACTGAGTTTAAAAATCCTTAATAAATTAAACTCCAACAAAAATTTAGTTTTGTTAAGTTCGTACTTTTAATTCTCCTATTGATTAAGATCTTTGAACTATTTGATTATTTTAATTAGAAATTGGTTTGTTTGTCAACAGTTAGTTTATTTTTTCCAAGAATCTAAATCTAAATATAAATTTTAGTTTGAATTGTTAGTTTTGAGCGAAATTCTCCGAAACTATAACAAACGTAATCTAAATACAAATATGGTGTACCGGTCCGTGTTCTCTTTGGAGATGGGGTATAAATTTTAGTTTAGTCTCCAACACTCAATAAATTAAGTATAATAGCGCTAAAACTATATTAAATAAATTTCTGATGGTTTAGTGTTGAATACTAATATTACTATAGTGTTACAAAGAGAGCACATAAGCAATTGACCAAACCTCAATTCCTTATACTGGTATAATGATGCTACTTAGAAGTATACATATACAGAGATGAACAATAATAATTTTAAGTATAATACACAGATAATTAAAATTTTAATTGGCAAAAATATATTCTAAAGTTAAATCTATTAATGTTGACTTATGTACTATTTATTCTTTTTTATACCTAGCTTATATTTAATTATTAATTTTTGGCAATTAAATATCAAAAAATATGTATTTTCATCCTCTACTTCTTTTATTATATATTATTACTCTCTAAATTAATTTAAATTTCTATAAATTATACTTTTTAACTTTTTATAATTTTAAGTAATTTTTTTTCTAATTGTAATTTATTTACAAAAATATAAGATAAACTAGTTTACTTTTATTTATAAAACCAATTCTTTTTTTCTAAATATAATAATTAATATAAGAGAAAGTATAATTTTTCTCTAATTTATTAATTTGTAATATTAGTAATAGGTAAATATTTACTAAGTTAGCTATTAGATTATACATATTTAAAAAACTATCTAGTATTATAATTAAATTTAATTTTAAAATAATATTCTTACTATTTTATAATTAAAGTACAAGTAATATTTAAGTAAAGTAAAAAGAAAACTAATAAAGTGATAAGCTATACTAGTATAAATAAAGGTAAAAAATACTATAATATAATAAATTTAATAATTAAATTGCTAACTAAGCTTAAAAAGTAAAGTTATAAAAACTGAATTTCTAAATTAGTCTAATTTTTAGTAAAGCTAAAAAATGTAATAATAAATAACTAACTTAGTTAAGTTTAAATATAATAGATTAAAAAAATTATAAAGCTAAAAAGGTTAAAAATAACTATTACTAAATAAAATAATTAGTTAAAAGGCTAAAATAAGATAATATAAATTCTAAAAAGAAAAAATAGCTTATATAAAACTATATTAATATAATATTAAATAAAAATATTTTCTAGTTAAAGTTATTAACTACAAAAGTCTAAAAATTAAAAAGTGATAAAAAGGTAGCAAATTTAGCATTTACTATATTTTATAAGCTAAAAATTATAAAAAAAACTTAAATAAAACTGCTTAATATTTTAAGTAGATAATATTATATTTAGTTTTTTTTTAATTTTACTTTTAATTATAGCTAATAAAGTCAAAAATAAATATTAGTTACTATAAGTTAATATAAGTATATATAGCAGTATTAATAATTATTATTAATATTTTTAGTAAAAATACTTTTACTTTTTTAATTATTATTTTATTTAGCTTACTAAATAGAAAATATACTTAAAAGTAAAATACTATTTTAGTTATTAAATTAAATAAATAGTTAAAATTAATATATTATAATTATATGTATATATTTAATTATTAAAATATAAAACTAAATTATTTACTTATTTTTTTAAACTTTTTAAACTTTTTTTTATTTTTATAAAAAATGATATAATTAGTAATAAATAAAATAATAATATTGCCTATTATAAATTATAATACTTTAATTATTATAATTTTACTTTTATATTATAAATAATTATTTAAATATATAATTTATATATATTAATTTTTATTTTAGTTTACTTTTATAATTTAAAATAAACTTAAAAATTTTATTTATAATATATTTTATAATATTTACTTTATTATAGTAAAAATTTTTATATATTTATATACTAAAACTAATTAATATTTTTTTAGCTAATTACTTATATTTTAGTAATTTATTTTTTAAATTTAATTTTATCTTTAAATAAACTACTAATTACTTTATTAAAATATATATAGTAATATTAATATAAAAAGCAAGTATTTATTTAACTAATATTTACTAAATATAATATAATTATAAATATATATTAAATATTTTTATTATATTTTTGTTTTTTTTTAATATTTTTAAAAAGTACTTTAAATATTATTTTATATAAAAATACTTTAATTAAAAATATAAATTACTTTTAACTTAAATAAAATCTTAATTTAAAAAAAATACTTTATATAAAAGTGCTTTTTTTTAAAAATAATTAAATTACTAATTTAAAGTAAATAGTTTTTAGCTAAATTAATTATAATATCTAATTATAATATAAAAAATATATAATTATTAAAATTATTTATTAAAATTATATTTTAATAATATAAAAAATACTAGTATTAAACTTTTTATAGTATTAAAAAATTTCTTTAATTTTCTACTTAGTTAAAAGCTATACTTAGCTTAGAAAAAATATATATATAAATTTACTGAAAATATACTTTGCTTTTTTCTATATAATAGTAAAAATAACATTGCTAATTTATATAACTATATTAATTATACTTTTTTTATATAGTAAAAAAGTTTTATAAAGCTAAAATTTTATAAAAACTACTAGTATAGCTTATTTAAAAAAACTTACAAATAGCTATAAGTTATAAATTTTAATAGAGTTATTAAAGCTTAAAGTATATAACTTTTAATTATAAAGTATAAATTTAAGTATTAAAAAAATTTGTACTAAAAAAATATTAGCTATTAAATAGCTAGTTTATTTTTTATATAACTTTTAGTAAAATATACTAAAAATTTTAAAATTTTATTTATCTACTCTTATTTTATAAAATATAATAAAAAAATTAGTTTTATATTTATGTAAATATAAAACTGCTTCTATTTTAAAAAAAGAGTATAGCTTTTTAAATCTTAATAAAAAGTGTTTTTTTTCTTTTAAGTAAATATATGATTTTAATAAAATAAAATAAATTTATATATAATTTATTATTTATTTTAATATTTTTAAGTTTATGTACTAATAATTAATTTTTTCTTTTATATAATATATATTAAAAATTTATATTAAAAGGTAAAAACTTAAATTACTTTAAGATTTAACTTAAGTTAATAAATACTTTTATTAAACTTAAACTTATTTAGAAATAGTTTTAAAAATTATAATTTTCTATTTTTATAAATTAGCTTGCTTTTTTATATATATTTACTTAATTTAACCTTATTATTTTTTAGTTAAATTTAGCTACCTATAATAGAAATATTATTAAGTAGTATTTTATTATACATAGTTTTATAAAAATGTAAATACATTATTTTATATAACTAATACATTCACTTTAATATAGAAATATATTTTTAGTAACAAATTACTGCATTTAGTATCTTTTAATTTTTAATTTCTTATTTAGGAATAGGTTGGATTAAAAGTATTTAAAAGTATTTTAAGGGACAATTTTAAAATAAAAACTTTAAAGTAAAAAAAATAAAATTTAGTTAATATATTGTAAATTAAATTTAAACAAAAAAAGAAATTTTTAGAAAGTTCAAAGTAAAAAATTAGAAGCTAATACCTGTTCTCAAAACCAGGTCTAGATGCTCTAGACTAATCAATTTTGTTAAGATACTGAAATCCAACAATATATCTATCCCTAGCCATACAAGTACATTAAGATAATCTCAATTCTTAATCAGGTAATTCACCTTAGGTTCCAATTAAATCTATAGCTGGAGAGATCCTTATATGGCGGAGCAACAATTTTAGCGAAATTCGCATAATACTATTGGTTATTTTATTAACTATGTGGTGAAATAACCTTAATTTAGAAATAAGCCGTAACTTTCGTCCCGTTTTAGACTTATGATTGTTACCAACTTTCCAAAAACTTAAATTTACGATCTAACTACTTATTGTACCACTTTATTGGCTAAAAAGATTTACCTTCTTGTCAGTTACGGTAAATTGTATAAGAACCTTAGTAAATTAATATTAATTGTGTTGTGTATGTGAAAATATATAACTTTAATTATTATTATTTTTACTTTAAAATTTTTTAGCAGTTGTATAGTGCTTTACTTAACAATTTAATGAATACAACCATTGTAGAATTAGTATACATAATAATTCTTACCGTAAAACTTGCTTATTAAAGTAATTTAGGGCATTAAGTGAAACGATCAACTTTTGATTTATTTATACATCTTCCTTAAATAAAGTTGTTATATAAAAAATGGCGATTATTTTTTTAGCTCGTTCAGTTCCTCGATAAATAAAGGGTTACAAATTAGATATTTCGCTATTTACTCCTGCAGTTTCAATGAGTTTCTTCGCATAATTGATTATTAGTACTTGTCATAATAGTATATTAATATTTTAAAAGTTATTATCATATTTAAGTAATATATACTACATCTAAATATGCCCGTTTGCGTATTGGACTAAAATGGCTTAGAAGTTCTGCGCGTATACTTTATTGCGGTCAATTAAAAAAATTCGCAATAAGATTATTCGACCGATGAGTTAACAAATAGTACTCATGTTCTTACCGAGCGCTATATAAATAACGAAGGTTAGTAAGTAAAAGAATCTTTTTTATAAAGCCTTTGACAGAGAAATAATAATGATTAACTCTAAGTGCGATGCATGTACCTTATTTCGAACTACATGCTTGTTCAATTCATCTGAAGGCTGCATGGAATGTATAAACCGACACTCAACATGTACCTTCAACGGGTTATCCTACAGTTCGATTAATAACACCACTACTCAAGGAATAAATCAATCTAACATTTCGTTAAATAAATCTCCAACCCAATGTATAGGAGTTCAAGAGTTTACCAACAGCAGCATAATGAACCCTAGAAGCATGAGCCCCGATAGAGCTTCAGCTTTACCCAACAACCCAAGTAGTCCAGGTGAAGCTGAAATAGATGACTCCGAACTTTTTAAATTCGATTTTAACTCTTTAATACAAACTATTCCAAAAATATCGTTGATACCAAAGATTTCCAGTATTCATGAACAACAATTTTCAGGTCGACGGAATCTATTACTTGAAATTTTAAATCTATACCTATACCAGCTCGAAGCTGATGTTCTAATTTCTTCCGAACAATCTTTATTGATTTATGACTTTTTTAAAAACCATGGTGATCCCAATGTACCTTTAGAAAAGTTCTTAATGGCAATAAATCAAATTTCAAAAGAATCAATTATATTTGCACTCCTTATAAATAGTATCTGTACTTCCGATTTCTGTAGGACAAATACGGTAGACAGGTTAAGCTATTTAACTTTATATTATGAGAAAACAGTTGAGATATTAGGTAAAGTTGAACAGAATCCACATTTGGATAAATCTTCTAACTTGATCTACGAGTGGTCTAAATGGTTACTTTCTGGTGTCAGTTTGGTCCTTAAAGGGGAAGCACCTTTTTATTAAACATAATAAAAGCTTTGAAAGCTATATGTGTAACAACATTTCATTTTTATGTAACTAAAATGCGTTTCACTTATAATTAATTAATTTTAAACACTGTTTTGTTTTTAAAATGTATATAAAACATATCTGAAATTGAAAAGGAATTAAATATATAATTAGGTCGTAAATTTATGCGTATGTTTTTCTTTAAAAGAAATTTTAGCTAGTTACTTTCAAATTATTTAAGTGATAAAAATAAATAAAATTCATTTTAAAGTGTTATTATATTTGGTAGCTAAGGAGTGACGTAATTCGTTTCAGCACATAAATCTATAGGATAAAAATATAACTTTGTAGTTAAATTAATATATTCTACTTCCCTTCCAACTAATTTTATTCAAGTATCCAATTATGTATGTAATTTATAAAAAATGCTAAATTTTGAATTATAAATAAAAGATAAATAAAAACCTTTGGTTCAAGTAGATAATAAGCATCCGTTTTGCATAAGAAAGGTATATGAATACGTATTTATAATTAATAATTTTATTAAATAAATACTAATGTACTTATATAATTATTTATATAATAAACTTTTCAATAAAACGAATATAAAAAACTGATACTTAATTTTAATAAAAAATGAGGTATTATATACGAATATAAATATAAATATTAGTAGTTTATAGAAATATAAACGTATTGTAACAAATTGGATTTTGTAGTGAACATGATTCATTTTCACAGTCTATATAAAACTAAATTTGTATAAACTGATCTTAATTTAGTGTTAAAAATAGGTAAATATAGTAAAGTCCCTATTTTATTTTTATATAGCTTTCCTTATTTATCAAAATTGGTTAAAATATTTATTGGAAATCTTTTAGCTCAATAGTGATATTTTCAATTTAACACGATATACGTAGCTGGATTAATAAGATGATTCGTAATAAATATAGTTGTCTAATACCTTTTTCAGTTACAATTATCTTACAAATACAAGGTTTGATAATTACGTTGTCATTCTAAAAAATTTAATTTATTATACGGCACTATTTCTGGTAATTAAATTAATAAAAATGATTTTAAAGTAAATTTAAAATGCAAAACTGCAGTAGCAACAAACAAATAAATAAAGTTTTCAAATTAATGTTCCTATAGCAAACTCAGCTGAAGTTTTATTTAGCACCACAATATTTAAAATCGAAATTGTTAATCTCGATCAAATCTTTAAAGTTCAATATTTAAATTTAATATATCGGATGATGTGCAGATGGATGTTGTATATAATAGTAAGTAAAAGAAATCTAATTTTCAGTGGCTAAACATCGAAAAACTTGTTATTATGTCAACTATAGGACTATATACGGATAAAGTAAACTTTCTATTAATAAAACTTGTTCAGAATGACAATTCTCCATTGAGTTAGCTAAGCTTGTACCTTTAGGTGAAGATAATTTTAAAATGAATTTCGAAAATATAATTTTATAAACGGGTATATGATACTTTCAAGAAAGTCCGACGTATCACGTACAATTTAAATGATTTTTTATTTAAATTTTAGGCAATTGATTCCACATACAAATCAAATCGAACCGATTTAAATTCATTAAGGTTTATCCGACAGTAAGTGTAACCTTAAATCTTCTAAAGCTGTACAACGACCGGCTATACCTATATACAATTTTAAAATGTAAAAATATCTATTTGAAGCAAAGGGATATAATCCTAGCAAATATAATTTACAGTTACAAAACTATATTTGTACAGAAATGTAACTACTTTAATAAGATGTTCATTCCAAGTCTAAACAAAAATAAAAATGATGTCGTTTATAAACTGAATATCCACTAATTTTTTATATATCTGCTGTATACTGATAATCTGAGTCTAGAAAAGATTAGAAATTTATTAATGGACAACATCGTTAAAATCTGTAACAAGTTTAAATAATGTAATTTTATGCTATACGATTTTATACTTAATAATTTTGATGTTGAAACTAAACAACCATAACCGTTTTTAAATGTTAGTCTTCTGCATCAAATATACCATTACTAGCTACATTTAAAAGTATGCGACTAAGTTGTTAGGAAGTCTCTGGAATTTTGTTCTTGCCTTCCTCCCTACCCTCTACTACCTTTTCAATATATGCAACATGGCATCTTTTCTAGCTCTTTGAACTAAAGTTCTTATAAAGCCTTTTAGGCTTTGCAAAGGGCTATACCAAGTATATATCTATTTTCTTAGCACCTACCTCCTATTTTACTTTCTCAGCTTGTAGTTGTTTAAATTTCCAAGGCTCCTTCCAGTTTTCTTATTTCTTAATATTCTTTTTACCTCCTCTCTAATTATGTTTCTTTTATTTTGTATAAATAAAACACTTAGATTAACTATCCTTTAAGAAAAAAAAGCTATTAATAAGAAGCTAAAAATATTTAGAGTATAATAGTATCTAATAAATTTAGCAAAGTTTTTCTACTGCTTTTTTTAAGAAAAGTGTTACTTTATATAAATAAATAAGAATAATTAATTTTTCTTAAAAGCTAAAAGTTTAATCTAAGTTTTTATTTATTATTACTATAAATAAATTAAAGTAAAATAGTAGTAGTAGAAAAATAAAAAAATTTTAATAATAAGTAAGAAAGAAATTAAATAACTAAGGCAAAAATACTAAGCTAATATAATAACAAAATGGAAATTAAGAAAAAGTAAATAGCTAAGCTAATAGATTTTCTTTTTTAAATTTATAAAAAAATAAAATAAATAAAACTTAAGTTTTATAATTTTTTTAAAAAAAAAGGTAAATAGTAGTTTGAAATAAAATATTATAGTTTTTTAAAAGTAAAAAATAAAATAAAGTAAAGAATAAAAATAATAATACTAAAAAAGCTAATTAGTAAATTTAGCAAAAAAAAAATTATAGCTATAAAAATTTAATCTAAAAATTAGTTAGTTATTTTTTAAGTCTAAAAAGCTTATTTTATTTTTTTTAATTTTAATTTTAATTTTTTATATACTTTTTATATAAATTTAACTATAAACTAAGTTTAAATTCTCATTATTTTTATTTTTTACCTTTACTTATTATTTTTATTTTTTATTATTTATTTTACTTTACTTTATCTAATAATAAAAGCTTTAAAACTTTATTTTTATACTATAAAAAGCTATAAATTTTAAAAATATAATAAATATAATAAAATTATTTTATTTTATTTTAATTATTACCTTTTAGTTTTTATTTTATAAAATATATTTATAATATTAGTTATATAAAAAACTTTTAACTAAGTTAATAATTATATTTTAATAAATCAATATTAAATATCTATATACATATTTATAGATTATATTATTTTTATTTAAAACTATATTAGTTAAATTAAAGTTTAAATCTAAATCATTATTACTTATTTTAATAGTTTTTATATTAAACTTTTTATTTTTAATATTTTACTTTTTTATAAAAAAACTTTATTTTAAAAAAAAACTTTATTAAAATATATTTTTTAACTATATTTTTTAAACATAATAGATTTTTAAATTATATAATTTTGAAAAATAAAGTAATAATATTTATAAAACTAGCTTAAGTATAATTATTAAGTTAGCAAAATATTTATTTTAAAATTAGTATAAATTTAAATTACTAAATTAAAAAATACTAAAATTAAAAAAATTTTAAAATTATACTTTATAAAATATTTTTTTATAAAAGTAGAATTAATTAATTTATATTAAATTTAAATATAAAAACTAATTTAATTTAGCAAAAATAAATGTAGCTATTTATAATTCTTATAGTTACTAAAAATAAATAGTTAACTATAAAATATTTTAAATTTTAAAAGGTGAAAAAAAGATAAGCTAGATTTTTATAAAAAAAATTGAACTAATTTTTAATTTAAAAAAGCTAATTACTATCTTTTTAATAAATATTTTAAAGTTACTACTTAACTTTATTAAATTTCTTAATTTAAAAGTTAATCTTTTAAAAATAAATAAGTATAATATAAAGTATACTAATAATAGCTCTATTATTAATTTATAAAAAATAGTATAATAAAAATAAAAAAACTAAAAAATTATAAAAAAGTTAGATTTATAAAAAAAAATATTTAAAAATAATTATATTTACTAATATATTAAAATTAGTATTATAGTAAAAAAAAGTAATAACTAAAATTTTATAAAAAAAACTAAATAATAATAGCTATAATATAAAAGCTATTATAATTTAAATATTATTTAAAATTAGTAATAAACTAGTTAGTAAATTTATTTAAAATTTACTAATATTAAAAAAATTTTAAAAAATATATTAAATAGAATTATTAATTTAAAAAAAGTAATAAATAAATAAAAACTTATTCTAAAATAAGTTTTTAATAAAATTAAGTATTGAAGTGTTTTTATTTAGCTTTTATTTTATTTAATTATTTATTAAAAAATTTTAATTTTTTAGTTTTTTTAAAAGTTTACTTTTATTTATATTATCATTTTATATTTATTTAAAAATAGCTAAATTATAGATTTTAATAACAATTTTTTATAAAAAATAATATAGCTTTATAAATATTAATTAAATTATTTAGTTAGTAAATATAAATTTAATTTATTAAATAAGTATTTTATTAAAACTTTTTTTTAAATTTTAGTTTAGTTTTTATTTTTCTCTGTTTTTTTCTATTTATTAGTTTTTTTTTTAAAATTAAGTATTTATATTATTAAAATTAAAAAAATAGTTATAAAATATTAATTATTATTTAGTAATTATTTTATTAGTATAAACTTATTAAATAATAAAAAATATTACTAAAATATAAAATTTAATAAGTTTGTTTTAAATAAAGTAGCTTAAAAATCTTTATAAAAACATTATAAATATTTAATTTAGCTAATAATAAATAAAGATCATTTTTTAAAATATTTTTAAATATAAAAAGATTAAATAATACTTTTAATACTTTACTAATAATTAAAAATTATAAAGCTAATAAAAATAAAAATAAAAACTAAAAATTATAAAGTGCTAACTAAAAAAATAAATAAGAAATAACAGCTTTTTAATAAATATTTTAATTATAAATATTTTTAATTAAGTTTATAATAACTTTTATACTATTTTATAAAATTATATACTAAATATTAGCAAAAATTAATAGTTTAAACTATTACTATATATAATTAAAGTTATAAAAACTAAACTATAATTTAAAAAAAAAAATTATTTATAGTTTTTAGAGAAAATTTTATAAATTTTAAATAAAATTTATAACTAAAAAAACTAAAAAAAATTTTAAGAGTAAAATTAAAAATAATAAAATTTAAAGCTAATTTTAATATCTAATTTAAATTATTTAAAAGTATTTAAATAAATAAAATTTTTAAAAATATAAATAATATAAAAAAAGCTTAATTTAATTAAATAATAATAAAATCTAAATAAAAAAATTAGTTTAAGTATAATAATATAATATTTAATTTAAATTTTTAAAATTTAATTTAATAATTATTAAATTAGAAAAAAAGTTAATAAAAAAAATTAGTTTTTAAAATTAATTTATTATATATAAGTAATAAAAATAAATAGTTTTTAAAATTAATTTATTATATATAAGTAATAAAAATAAAAATAGCTATTAAAAATAAAATAAATAAATAGTTAAATAAATAAAAATAACTAATCTTTTTCTTAAAATGATTTTTTTAATATATTTTTAATAGTTTATATATATTATTTATTTAGTATTTTAAATAATCTAAGCTTATAAAAAAGTTTATTTTTACTTTTTAAATTATTAAAAAGTTATAAAAAAATACTTATAAATTATTAGAAAAGTAAAGCTAAATTTTAGAAAATTTTATTAGCTAAAATAAAAAATACTAAAAAATAGGCTAAAGTTAATAAATATTTTTAAAATAATAATAAAAATTTAAATAAAGTAAAAATTAAGATATTATTAGCTAGCTTAATATTGTAAAGTTAAAAATAATATATTATTTAAATTTTAAATAAGCTAATAAAAAATTCTTAATTAAATAAAACTATTAAATAAAATTTATATAAATTATTTTAATATATCAAATTAGTAAAGTGTTTTTAATTTTAATATAAAAAATAAATAAAAATAAGTTTATATTTATGCAAATGCAAAACTACTACTATATAATATAAAAAAGCTAGTTTATAGCTATATATATACCTAATTTTATTGCTTACTAATTTAAATATTAATTTATAAGTTTAAAAAACTTATTTTAGTTATAAAGTAAATATATTTTTATAATAAACTTTAAATATAACAACTTAGAATTAATAATAATAATATTTTATATATATTATATAGTTGAGATAATATTTAGTAAAAAGTTATAAACTTATAGTATAACAATGCTTATATTTAACTTACATTTAAAATTTAAAAGTTGAGTTTTTCTACTTATTTTTACTTAGTATTAATATTTACAAAATAGACAAGTTTTTAAATAGTTATTATTAATTAGAGCTGAATTTAATTGTTAAATACTAAGCAATATATAAACTTGACAATACAAAATAGTATTTTTATATATAAATACAAAACAATTGTCAACTAATGAGAAAACTATTTCTGTAATAAATATAAATTTTAAAAAACTAAGCAAATGGAATTAGATAAAAAATTTACTAATCATTTTTGATCTCCAAAACAATATCATCTATGAGAGTTTAATAGTGGGTTCCAGACAAAAGGAATTAAAAAATATTATCTGGCAGAAGATAAGGAGTATAAACTTAATCTATTATAGGTATTTAAAAATTACAAGCCAAATATAGCCATCTACCTTGAAAACTGTCTCCCATTCTTGTTGACTTTGCTGTAATTAGACCTATTCCCAGACTTCTTTTGTTTGCCATCTTCTTCCTCCTGGTTGTTACCGGAACCACCAACCGATAGGTTAACTCGGGGTGGGTTTAACAGACCGAAAGCTTTAGCTACCTTCTTTAAATCCAACTTGTTGACCTTAAAAATTGATTTTAAAGAGTAGCTGGCGTATGCTTGGAGGTAGGACTTGTACCCGAGTACGGCAGAGGAGTGCAGGTAGTAGTTCTTTTCAATAAGCTTCTCCAGCTGGCCCTGTACGTTGGCTACCTTGGTAGGTGGAAACTGGTACTCATTTAAAGGAACTTTGGCGTGCTTGAGGTATCGCAAAAAGCCCAACTCCTGGGGCAGCAGGAAGAGTAAAGACTTCCCTTTCTTACCGGCACCACGGGCAGTTCGTCCTACTCGGTGAATATAATCTTTTGGATCATCAGGTGGGTCGAACTGGATAATCCAGTCAACGGCGGGGATATCCAAACCACGTGCAGCTACGTCGGTACATATTAAGACACCCTGTGTGGCGTTGATGAACTCGAAGAAGGTCGAGGTGCGCTTAGTCTGTTTCTGCTTACCATGTAAGTCTAGCACAGGTACATCGATATAGTTGAGCAATTCAGCGTGGTACTTTACCGAGTTACAAGAAGAGAAGAACACAATAACTTTCTTTTTCAAGTTCTTCTTTAAGAAGGTAAACAGTAACAGGAAACGTTGGTCGGATTCACATACTACATAGCCTTGTTCTAACCCTTCAGCGGTGGATGCGTCCTTATGTTGATCGACGTTTATATATAAAGGTGATTTCTTTAACGAAGCACGAGCTAGATCGTCTACTTTAGTAGTTTGGGTAGCTGAAAACAACATGGATTGACGTTCTAATATTTGATAAACATTTAGTGTATACAGTTTAAAAAAATGGCTGGCTACCTTTGGGTAAAATTTTAATGATCTGTTTCATTTCATCTTCGAACCCAATATCTAAAATACGGTCCGCCTCGTCCACCACTAAAACCTTGAGGTTCTTGTACACGAAACCTTGTGTATTCTAATAGACATAAATACAAAAACTATCAAGTTAAAAATACCTGAAGGTGATCTAACAATCTACCGGGAGTAGCAACTAAAAGGTTAACTCCTTTGACCAACTTCTCAGCCTCAACCTTCCTATTGGCACCTCCAATAACAATACCAAACGTATGGGAGTGGTACTTCATCAAATCTTTAGCAACCCCATAAATTTGCATAGCAAGTTCACGAGTTGGTGAAATAATAACAACACCTGTACCGTTCCTAGGTTTGAATTTGAGTCTATTTAAAGTTTCGATAGCAGGGATGAGGAACGCTACCGTCTTACCGGACCCAGTCTTAGCTGCACCTAATACGTCCCTACCAGTTAAAGAGGCCGGGATAGTACGAGCTTGCACTTCAGTCATCTTGGTGAATCCCATATCGGTTATAGCATTTAAAGTGTTAGGTGAACACTCTAAACTACTGAACTCAAAGTTCACTTTATCTTTGCTTTCTGGTAAGGTTTCTAAATTGGAGGGAGAGCTAGCTTTCACTCTTTTATTGGGTGTTTCTTCTTCCTCAACTTCTTCTACATTCTCCTCTTCCTCAACCTCTTCTTCCTCAGCTTCACTTTCATCAATTTCTTCTTGTGCATCTTCCTCTTCTTCATTCTCTTCTTCTACAGAATCTACATCATTAGAAACTTGATCCAAAGCTTCAGGTTCTACAGCTTTAGGTTCTACCTTCTCAATAGGTTTAGACTCAACAGCTTCCTTAGTTTTTGATAAACTTCTCTTTCGATTATTCTTACCCATATAAAAGATACCTTGTAGGTCGATTTTCAAATTTAGCTGCTTGATCGAAATCTTTATACTTAAAAATTTTGATTGCTTGACCATAAATTTGATTGGCTATTTTATCTTTTTTAAAGCCAGCGTTTGTTAAGGACTTTTTTAATTTTAGATAAAAATCAGTGACCTAATCAAACTTTCCATCCAAATTTCAACATTTCTTAGGTACAAAAGATTACCTATAATCAACCGAACAAGGAAATATTTCAAAATATAAGTTAATCTCATTAATTTTATAAAAAATTTACAACTGAGTTAAGTAAAGTGATTAGGAGAAGAAACTGGGAAGGATAGTGCTGAAAATATAGTGATATTTAGTACTTTTATTCAGAAGCAAGAGTAGTAGTATAATAGTAGCTACATTTTTAGATATTTGCAAATTTTATTTTAAAGTTAAAATTAAAAATATTTAAATGTTTAAAATTGATATAAATTACTTATATGAAAATAGTATAATAAAATAAGTTTAGTATAAATTAATTATCAGTAGTTTTTCAATACTATATTTATAATATACTATATAAATACTATTCAAATTTATTTATCAAGAAAAGCAATATATTTATAACTATAAGTGAAATAAAGTAGTAAAAATTAATATTAATATTAATGAAAACTAGCTTTAAAATTTACTAAGTATTAATAAAAATTGTAATTTATTAAAAAACTTGTATACTAAAATAGTTTAAGTAATTTAAAATTTAAGTTAAAATAAATTATATTACATAATAATAATTATTTATAAATATAGTTTAAAAATATAGTATAGTAAAACTAAAAATTATACTAAAAAAAAGTTTTTTTAACTAAGCAAATAAAAAGAAAAGCTACTAGTTATAAAATAACTTAATTTTATAACAATTAAAATAAATTTAAACTACTATTATAAATATAATTGCAAAAATTATAAAACTACTTAACTAAATAAAAAGTGTAAATATATTAATAGTTATATTAAGATATTAAAAACTAAATAAGAAAAGCAAATGTATTACTAAGTATAAAGTATATTTAGTTTTAATTAAATTTTTTATAACTTAATTAACTAATATATATATATATATAAACTTATATAATTTTTTATAAAATAAGCTAAATAAAATAAAAATATTTTAATTTATCTATTTAAGTTAATTTAAAAATATAGTTAAAATTTTAAAAAGGAAAAAAATTAATAAAATAAAGATAAAATAAAATAAAAATAAAATATAGTATAATAATTTGATATATTAAATTATTTTACTATATATATAACTAATTAAATAATAAATAAATAGTATTAGTATTTTTTATAAAACTTAAGTTTTACAAAGCTAAATATTTTAATATAATTTTTATTTTTATAGCTAGCTATAAAAATAGTGTATTTATTAAACTTATACAATTTTATTATATAAATTTAAGCATACTTATTTAAATAATTAATATACTTTTAGTTTAAAAGCTTTATTTTTAAACTTTACTAATTATATTTTTTAAACTATTTTAATAATACTTTATAGTATTAAAATAAAGCTTTAAAACTTTACTTAATTTATAAACTATTTAATTTTATTTAGAACTATATAATAAAATTTTAAATTTTTTTAAATATATAAATATATTATTATTTTATTATATTTTTACAATATTATAATAGTAATATACTTTGAAAAATCATTATTATATAAAATAAATATTAAGTATAATATTTTATAAAATCAAAAGTTTAAAATTTTAGCCTTTTTTATTTTTTAAATTATTTTTTATTGATATTTAAATATATATTAAATTATAAATTTTTAATAACTTTTAGTAAAATATATAAAAAGTAAATAAATATAAATGTAAATAGTTATTTTTATCTAATTTATTATTATTTAATTTTTAAAATAAAAACTGGCTATTTTTAAAAGTAGCTAATTACTTATTTAGCTATATATATAAATAATTAATATTTAAAAGTTCTATAAAATTTAATTAAATAAACTAGTATAATATAATTATAAACTAATATTTAATTTAATTATTATTTTTAATATTAAAATTTTATTTTACTACTAATAGTTTTTTAATAATTTAAAAAAGTAGTAAATAAAAGTAATAAAAAGATAGTAAAATATATTTAAGTTAAATTTATTCTATTTAAAGTTAACATTATATATTTTTAATATTTTTATAAGTTATAGCTATTTTAATTAGTTTTTAGATATTTTAAAAGCTTTAGTATCTAACTTATTAAATTTTAAAAAATAGATTAATTAAAAATAATAATTTAAATAAATGAATTTTTATATTAAAAACTAACTAAATTTCAAATATTTTTATATTTATTAAACTTATAGTTTATTAAAGCTAAGTTTAAAACAAAAGTTTAAATTTAAAATTTAATTTATTTAATCTTAAACTACTTAATTAGCATTTTAAAGCTAATATAAAAACACTAACTTTTATACTTATATTTAAAAACTGATATTTATAATTAATATACTAAATTATTATATAGTTTAAATTTATAGCAAATTATAAAATCATTTATATATTATTTAGCTTCCAACTAGTTTGTTTAAACTAATATTTAATAGAATATAAATAATTTAGATAGTTTAATACTTTTTCAAAAATAATAGTCTAACAAATTTCATTTCTAATTAAAAAGTAAAATAATTAAATATAATTGTACTTATAAATAAAAAACTAATAATAGAAAGTTTAAAAACAACTTACTTAATAAATTAAATATAAGTATATTAGAATTAAAACTACAATATATAAATTTGCTAATAAGCTTCTAAACTTAAAAATTAAATATATCATTAAAATATATTATTTAAATGTACAATATTATTACTAAACCAACTTGAAAAACATTTAGTAAAGTATTAATAAACACTGTACTCTAATTATCATAAAATTATATAAATAAAATTAAAGCATTAGATTATGCAGTAAACTGATAAAACAAAAAAAGTAAAAGTTACCTGGGCTTCAACTCTGACAACTGGCTAACTAAAAGAATATTGAATTAGAATTATTTTATTTGAATGAAATAAAAATGGGAAAAGTTTTATGTATCAATTAAAGAGGGGGTTAGAAGGCCTAAGTTTCTGTAGTTGGAATAGTAGACTCTATGTTTAAGCATTGAATTTACCAGATAAACGTTTGAATAAACCTTTGACACCCTTATCTTTAGGAGACTTAGGGGAAGTGGCGGAAGAGGTGGATTCAGTAGTTTGCTCAACAGCGGGGGCAGCCTTAACGGGCTCTTCAACCTTTTCAACGGTTTTTTCTTCAACTTTAGCTTCTTCAACAGCGGGGGTAGCACCGTGGAAACGAGCTAAGTAGCTGGCGAAGTTTTCACCTTGAGTGGTGGCGATGGATAATTCCTTTTCGTGAGGTTGACGGGAACCGTCACCACCGGCGATGGTGGTGGCACCCCAAGGAGATCCACCAATAACTTCCTGGTCTTCTTGCAAGTGGGAGTTGGTGTAACCGTTGGGTACGTATAACATACCGAAGTGAGCTAAGATGGTGAGGAAGGTGAAGGCACTGGTTTCCTGACCACCATGCTGAGTAGCAGTGGAGTTGAAGATACCTCCTAATTTACCGTTCATGGCACCAGTAGCCCATAAACCACCACAGGCATCGATGAAGTCTTTAAGCTGGGCGGGTACGGTACCGAATCTGGTAGGGAAACCGAATAATACACCATCAGCTTGTTTCAAGATTTCGGGGGTGATTAAAGGTACGTCAGGCTTGGCAGGGGCGTGGATCTTGGATAAAACTTCTTCAGGTAAAGTTTCAGGGATCTGGTATAACTGAACATCGACTTGTCCGGCTTTTTCAGCTCCTTCCTTGATAGCTAAAGCGAGCTTGTAGACGTGGTGGTAGGTCGAATAGAATACGATGAAAAGCTTGGGCTTGGTGGTGATTGACATTGTTAGTAGGTAGTTGGGTTGTTAAGTATTTTAAAAATAAACTAAACTAACAACTAATCAACCTATACGATTTATATAGTCTAAATCTGAATTTTACCATTTGTAATGTTCTGCTTTATTTTTATCTTTTCTTCGAAATTCGACGAACAAACCACCCTAAATTATTATGCTGACTAATAATTGTTACCATTGGCTACAAATTAGATTTCAAAGTGGGAGAACGGTAAATGTACAGAGCCAACTTACGATTTCTCAGCTGCGAATGTACGTTTTATTGGTTATGATATAATTCCGGCTTTTGTTTATAAATTTGAAGAGAATTTAGTATGATATTTGGTAACTCCATGTACAATCTATTGTCTAAAACAATTATTCCCAAAAGATCGTATGCTTTTCCATGTGATTAGCCAACTTGTACTTTAATGGGTATCAAGTGTTACGATATGTTTAATAGTTTTAACCACTAGTATGTCTGTATAAACATCAGCTTCAGAAATCAACGAGGTAGGTGCCCTTGGAACTGGTTGATCTTGAGGATAATTAGCTATCAAATTAAGCTGTTAGCCAAGTATTTGCCTTCTAATTAAAGGTGGCTGCACGGCTAAAAGCCCTAGGACAATAAGTTTGATAATTAAAACGTTGCACACTTTAGTAAGATTTACATAAAAACGGGCACCCGATTTGTTACCTTTCATTTTATCTTTGAATAAATTGTTAAATAGAAATGCCTTATCTAATCCGAGTATGGAACACTTACAGTTCATATTGGATTATTTCTAATCGTCTACCGGTTGATTTCAAACTTGATTTCATATGAGGGTGGTGGGGAGTATAAACTTTGTTGGTAGGTAAAACAAAATATAAAACCCATTTACAACTATCTGTTATACGAAGTATTTATTATAATAGAATAATTCTAGATGTAGCTAATAATTCATCATTCTCTAGTTATAAATTATTAGTAAGAATAAAAGGGCTTTTTGGACTTGTTTATTTTATTTGAAATAGGTTAAAAATGCTTCATTTTAGAACTTTTGTTCTACATAAAGTAGGTTTGCTAAATATGTTGCTCATTAGGTATCCACCGCAGAATTACTTAAGCCAGGTTTTTATGAACCAGATTTTGAAACTACCTTAAAAATACTAAACTAATTATAGTGATTACGCTTTCATTTTGAATCCAAATTTAATAAAACTTAATAATTTCAATTTTAATAAATAATTTACAAAATCAACCAATTTAAATATTCACATCTTAATCTGCTAAAATTTAAATTTTAAAAAATCTGTAATAAAACAATAACAGCATCAAATAAACAAATTTAATTATGGCAAACTCCAAAACTCCCAAGGCTTTCAGGAATTGGGCCTTCCTATTCTATGAAAGTTATTATTAGCAACTGTAACTGGCTTAAATATAGTAAACATTCAGCTATAAAATCTGACCAATCTAAGGCTATTTTCTACAACTTTTTCAAAGTGAATGCAATTAAACAGAAAGCTTTAAAATACTTATCAAGCTTTTTAACCTGGCTTAGCATATTTCTTATATTGCTGATAAATTATTAAAAAGAGGTTTTTTTTAAAAAAACTACTACTTAATTTAAAAAAACAACTTATACTGATATACTACTTAAAAGAAAATTAATATTAATAAAAAATATTTGGAAATAGAAGATATCATTATTTAAGTACTTGTTTTTAATTTATTTATATAAATTGATAATAATTACTTTTTAATCAAAAATATACCTATAATAAATCTAAAAAACAGTTAGAATTTTTAGACAAAATAGCAATATATAATAGTTAAATATCATTTTATTAGTATACTTGTAAAATAATTAAGGCAAAAGTAGATATTAAAATTTTTTTAAATAGACTTTAAAGTTAAATTACCTTTTTATTTAAGTATATATAATAAAAAAATTAAACTTATTTAGTTAAATAAAGTACTTATATATTATATATATAAGAGTAAAAATCAACAAAATTAATAAAGTATATTTTTTATTAAACAATCTAGATAAATTTTATACAAAACTAAAATGTATAGTTATTTATCTATTTATTAACTATTTTAAAATATAAAATATAATAAATATATTTAATTTAAAAAAACTATATTATTTATTATAAATATTTAAATAATTAACTAAATTTTAAAATCTATTATTTTAATAAAAATATAAAAAAAGTTAATATTGCTAATATTTTTATAAATAGTATAAATAAAAATTCTAATTTAAAAAAAAATTACTATAGTATATAAATTATTTTTTAAGTAATATTTTTAAAATTACTAATATATTAGAAATTATATTTTATTATAAAATTAAAATAATAGCTAATATTTTAGTTTAATTAAATAAGTAGTTAAAAGTAATTACTTTAGTTTTATTATAAATTTATATTAAAATTAAATATTTTAAATATATTATATAATTAAATTAAAGTCAAGTATATAAGTTTTAATATATAGTTAAGTCAAAATTAAATATTTTATTTTAATATTACTTTAAAATTTTAAATATTTACTAAAATAGTATTATAAAAAAATTTATTTAAAATAAAGATTATATTTATAAAATATATTAATAATCTACTTATAAAATATTAATAAATTTAAAAATAAGTTTTAAATATAATAATTTAAATAATACATTTTTTATTTAAGTTAAAACTTAATTATATAATATTTTAAAATAGATAAACTAGCTATAAAATATATTTAAAAATAAAATATACTTTTTTTATATTTATATTTATATTTTTAATAATTAATTATTTATAGTTTAATAAAAATTTAAAAATAATATTAAAATTTTAGTTAAAAAGTTATATATATAATAATAATAAAATAAAATAAAATTTAAATTATTATATTAAATAAAATTATAAATTTAATAGCTTATTTATATTTAATATTATATATTAAATTATTATAATTAAAAATAAAAAGATAAAAAATATATTATAAAACTTATATTATTTAATATTAAATAAATAAATAAAAATTATATTAATAAAATAATAATATATAAAAAAGCTTATTATTATATTTAAAAAAAAACTAGTAGTAAAAAAAGCTAAAAAATTTATTAATATAATTTAAATAATACTAGCTATATATTAACTATATTTAATTAATAATTATTATTTAGTATAAATAATTAAGTTAGAAAATTACTTAAATATATAATAAAAAATAAGAAAATAAGTATACTTTTTAATTTAAATAAAGTATAATAATATATAAAAAATATATTTTTAATAAAACTAGTTTAATTTATAATATAGTAAATAAAATAGATATTAATACTAGAATAACTTTAATAAAAATAATTTATATTAATTATTTTAAATTAGAAATTTTTTATAGTTTTATTTTTAAAGATTTAGAAATATACTAGATATAACTAAAATATAGCCTAAATATAGTAAAATTTTTAACTATATAGTTATAAAAGTAAACTTTTAACTTATTAAAATATATTATATACTTTAAATTTTATAAATAAAACTATAATAAATTTTATTTTATTAAATAAATACTAGCTTAAAACTAAAAAATAAAAATAATCTAAGTATAAAAAATAATAAAGCAAACTTTTTTATAAAAAAGTTAAATAAATACTAATTTAAACTATAAAAAATAAAATATTAATTTTTAATAGCTTAAAATATAAAATTATATAAACTTGTTAAATTTAATTTAGTATTTTTTTAAATTAAATATTAAATTAAATATAAAAAATAAACTAGTAATTTTTAGAAAATACTTAGTAAATACTAAACTAAATATTAAAATAAATTAGTAATTTTTTAAAAAAATATAGTAAATATTAAACTATTATATATAAAATAGTTAAAAAGTTTTTACTATTTTAAAATTATTTTTATTTTTTAAGCTTATTTTACTTTTTAATATATATATTACTACTACTTTTTTTTAAATTTTTTAAATTTAATAAAATAAGCTTAATACTTATAGTTAGTAAAAGTATATATTTTAAAAATATAAAAAAGTAACTTTTTATTAAGTAAATAAATAAATACTTTTTTAACTAGCAGTATTTACTAATACTATTTATTATAACTTTAGAATTTTTTTAATATTAATAAAAATAATTAAATTTAATAAACTTACTTTAAATAATAATAAAGTTAACTAAAATAAAAAATATTATTAAATATTAAATTATTTATATCAATTATAAAAAATATTTTATAAATATATAAATTAATTTAATATAAATAAATATAAAACTATATAGTAGTTATATATATATTATTAACCTAGAGTACTGGGTTGGTTCATTTTTAGGATGATCAGCTGCACCTTTAACTGTGAGTTTGTTCTAAATTAAGTTTACCTTAAAATGTTAGCTAGACATTTTATCTTCTGGTTTACATTCTTTTGTTAGTATATAAAGGTAATTGGCAGAAAAGTTTATAATCCTATTAAAAATTGAACTGTTAACTTTGGCTGTACTTTTTCTAAAGTGGCCTTCAAGTACTACTGTATGTATTATACTGTTTAGTTTTTATTCTGCTAGCTATTTTCTCTGTCAACACTTGTTGAACTCTAGAGATACTACTACTGTAATAGTTTCCAATAAAGACTGACTTATAAGTATGCTGTTTTTTTATAACTAGGTAATTTAGCTAACAAAAACTAAAGCTTTATAAAAATACTAAAAATATTTGTAAAATCAAACTCTGTTTATTAAAAGTAGTAGTTATTTTATTTATAAAGGCACTTTTTTAAGTAGAAATATACTCTTGAAATGCATTTTTAGAACATACTTTACCTTTTTGTTTTGTGCTTCCTTATAACTAACCTATCTATTAGCCTTCATCCTTTCTTGTAAGAGTAAATTTTATTAATAAGGATAACCTTTTTAG
Organism: Capillidium rhysosporum; assembly: GCA_037055185.1. NCBI lineage: Eukaryota > Fungi > Entomophthoromycota > Entomophthoromycetes > Entomophthorales > Capillidiaceae > Capillidium > Capillidium rhysosporum. Next base: position 2,798 of record JAWQFY010000308.1, on the reverse strand, counting down.
GATAATTATTTCAGCTTAGAACAGTTTTTTTAAAATCCTAACTTACTCACTAGTATTATTTCTAGCTCAGCATACTAAGCTTTATAACTCTTTTTTAGAACTATTAGAATCTTTTAAAACTTGTCTAATATTTCTAAATGTGCTTAATCTACTATTTTACCTAATTTTAAGGTATTTTAATAGTAATAGATCTTGTTTTTCATAACGTTTGGCTACTAAGGACACCAATTACCCCTCTTATAAGTTGGGCCCAAATACCTTACTTGATAAATAGTATAAAATAATTTATTTAGCTTACAAAGTGTTTTAAACCCACCTTCATCCCTTATTATAGCTTATATTTCCTAATTGGTAGGTTTATAATAACTAAAAGGTTAATATATATTATTAGTTAAGTTAATATATATAATATTTAAAAAAAGTTAACTATATATATATAAATATTATAAATACTAATATAATAGAGTATTTTTTAAAATATTAAAAGTACTAAGCTAATATTTATAATTTAAAAATTTAATAAATTACTTTATATATATAAAATATAAACTATTTAATAAACTAGTATAATTTTTTAAAATATTAATAAATAATAAACTATATAAATATAAAAATTGTTATTATTAAGCTTATATTGGCTTAGTTTTTAGTTAAATTAATTTTTTTATCAATAAAGTTTTAGTAATAAATAAAATAGCTATATTTTTATATAATATTTTTGCTATATAATACTACTTTTAGCTTTAAATTTAATAATTATTTTTATTAATAAAATAGTTAGATTTTAAATAAATTAAATTTTAATAAATATAAAATTTTACTAAGTAGTAATTATAATAATACTTTCATATTAATATAAATAAAATACTACTTTTTATTTAAATTTAATAAAATAGAAGTAAATAAATAATAAAAATTTATATATTTTTTACTTTTATTTTTAATTTTTATAGTTTTAATATAAGTATTAAGCTATATAAATTAAAATAAAAAATTAAATAGTAATAAAAATATTAAAAATAGAATAATAATAATAAATAGGGTTAAAAATTTTAAAATTAAAATAATAGATATATTTTTAAAGCTAAAAAGTAGCTAATTAGTTAATATTATAAGTAAAAATAAGTAAAACTGATATTAAAATAAGCTAATTAATAAAAAAATTAGTTTAGTTAAAAATTAGTAGTTTTAAAAGCTTTTATTAAAAATTAAGTAGGTTAGTATAAAATAAATTTTTATACTTATTATTATTTTTTAACCTTATTAAATTAGCTACTTTAATTATAAAGTTATATTAATTTACTTTAATTTTCTTTAATTTAATATTTTTTAAAGGTTAAAAAAGTATAATTAAATTAATTAAATTATCTAAAATATGTAAAAATAGCTATTATATTAAAAAGCTAAGTTAATATTAATAAAATAATGTAAATAAAATTAAAAATTTTAGTATATTTATTATTAAAGTTATAATATATAAAAAATAATAGTTTAAATAAGTTTTAATTTTATTTAATAAATTTTAGATTTGAAAAATAGCTTAAAATAATTTTATATTAATAATAGATAAATATACTATTAAAAAATAATTTATATTTATTTTAATTTATTATATTAAAATAAGTTTTAAATATATTTTATATTTTATTAAAAAGCAAATTAGTTAATATTTAAATAATAAATAAATAAATAAAATATTAATAAAGTAAATAAAAATAAATTATAGTATTAAAAATATATTTTATAATTTACTAAACTTTTTATTATAATTAAAAAGCAACTAATAAAATCTAACTAACTTATTATAATAAAAACTAATAATATAATATTTAAATATTAAATTAAAACTGATTTTTTATATTTTAAATATTTATTATAAATGTTAATTTTAATTTTATTTTTAAAAATTAAAAAAAAAATTATAGCTTTTACTTAACTTAATTTTAAAATTTTTAAATATTTAAATATAATATTAATAAACAAAATAATTTTAAAAAAGCTTATAAATATAAATTATAAAATATTATTTATTTAGTATTTTTTTATTTTTAACTTATTATTTTATTTAAATAAAATTAAAAAATTAGTTTTTTTTCTAATAATTCTTATTTGTAAAAATTAGCTTTTTATATATTTTTTTACTAACTATTTTTTCTATATTAGTATTTTTATTAGCTTATTTAGAACTATTTTACCTACTTTATTTTAGTTTTTTATCTATTTTTTTTTAATATTATAATAATTTGTATATATTTATAATTATAACTTTGTTTTATTTATTTATTTAAAAGTTTATAAGCTTTTTTACTTAAGTTTTTTACTAATTATATATATTTTTATATGTTACTATCTTTTATATAGTATTTTTTTTATTTAGCTATTTAATTAAATTTATTTAATATATTTATAAAATATTATTATAATTTTTTCTTAATATAAAATATTCTAAATCTAAGTTTTAGATATTTAAATTTTTTTTTTAACTTTTAAAAAATATCTAAAGCTTAAAAGATTTTTTTTATTAGTTTTAGTAATTATAAAAGCTACTACTTATTTTAATAATTTTAATAGTATGTTTAATATTATATATATTTTTTCTACCTAATAAATTAGTTAAAATTAATAGTTATATATAAATTTATACTATTATTAAAAGTTTTTTCTAGCTTATATATTTTATATAAAAAGTAAAATTTATAGAATTAGTTTTTATAATTACTTTACTTTATACATATTAGTATAGCAACTTTATTATCTATATTATTATAAAAACTTTTTTTTACTAGTTGTATAGTTTT
>JAWQFY010000307.1:0-37443 GCA_037055185.1 Capillidium rhysosporum | reverse complement strand
TTAAAATATAAAGTTAAATATTTTATATAGTTATTTTTTTTAGCTTTAATAAAAATATTTTTAAATTTAAATATAATTAATTAAATTATAAATTTAATAAAATACTAAAATAAAGTTTAAATATTATAAGTATAAAAAAGTTATAACTAGCTTATAAAAATTTAAAAATAGTTAAATTAATAATAAATAATATATATATATAAAATACTAATATTTTATTATATAAAAGCTATATTAGTAATACTAATTTAAAAACTTATAAAGCTTTTAATTATATATTTTAAATAAAATAGCTAAAGTTTATAGCTTTAAATAAGTGTTTATAAATTAAACTTATAAATAAAAATATATTAAAATATAAATAAGCTTTATTTTTTATAAAAAAGAAAAAAAATTAATAAATTTTATTAAATATTATTATTATAATATATAAAAAATAATAAAAATAATTTAAAGTAGCTATTTTCTTATTTACTTATCAAATTATAAAATAATAAAATTAAACTAATAGCTTAATACTAAAATTTATTAATAATTAAAAAAAATTAGTAATAATTTTAATAAATTTTTAATAAAAATTATTAATTAAAAGTTATAAAAAAGTATATATATATTTAAATTAATAAAAAATTAAACTTTTATATTAATATAAATTAATAAATATTTTACTAATAAAATTTTAATAAAGTTATATAATAATATTTAAAAATAATAAGTATATAAAATAGCTAAATATTATTATTAAAAAAAAATAAAATACTACTATTTAGCTTATTATAGTTAAATTAAAAAACTTTTTTATAAAACTTTTTAATAAACTAATAAAAAAGTACTTATAAAGTTTAATTACTAAATAAAATTTATATTAAAATATTTTTTTATTTAAAATGTTATTCTTAGCTTAATTTAATTTATAAAAGTTAAAATACTTTATTTTTTATAAAATACTATTTATTTATTTATTTTATTAGGTTGGCTAATATTAACTTATCTAATAATTAATAAAAATTTAATTAAAAAGGTTAAAATTATATATTTTTTTAATTTAATAATAGTTATTTAGCAATTTTTAAATAATATAATAAAAAGTTTTAAAAAGAAATATATTTTACAATTAGTTTAAATAAGCTAATATATAGCTTTTTAATACTTTTATAATAATTTTAAAGCTAAATTTCAAAAATAAAATTTAAATATACTTTAGCTATATTGCAAATTATATAACTATATAATTATATTATATAAAATAATAATTTTTAACTTTATTTATATTATAATAAAAATAACTGCCTTTTTTATTATAAAGATTACTTATTTATATAAATAACTCAAAAGATAATAATATATATAATTTGTAAAAATTTTGTAGTTATTTGATAGACTTTTTCTACTAATTTTTTTAAATTATAACTAAATTTTAACCTAAATATTACTATTTTAAATTATAACTAAATTTTAACCTAAATATTACTATTTTATATTATAAAAAATATTAATAATACTTATAATATTTAATATTATAATAAAAATATATAAAGTAGAAAAAAAGACTTACATATATAATAATTTATACTAACTTACTAATTAGTATATTATTTACTAACAACAGCTAAAAATTTTAGCTTTAAATATAAAAACTTATAAAAAAGGTTAAAATATTAACTTTAACATATTTAAAAGCTCTATATTATTTTCAATGTATTTTAAAAAGATAATTTTATTTTATTAATTATATTAATTTAATATCTAAATATAATTAGAATTTACTATTGCAAGAATAGTGTAATAGTAAAATCAGCTTAATTTGAAAAAGCTCTAGTTTATATTTATATAGGCAAGAATAAAAAAATGAATAATAAATTCTTATAACACATGAAGAAAGTGTCTATATAAGCTTTAAAGATGTATTAAATTAATTAAATTTGGCTAAAGAATTAAAATTATCAACAAATTTTCTATAGACTATTTAAAGTAAGAAATAAGTTAAAGCAAATAGAAAAGTTCTTTTAAAGAGTATAACATTGTGTACTGAATAACTAGTAAAGTGGTAACAATATAAAAACAGACAGACAGTTTAGATATCTTAAAAATCTTTTAAACCACAATAGCTTATAATTTTAATCCATACCCTCCAGATTAATCAAACTTTTAAAATCGTTAATCCCTTCAACTGTATCTAAGCTTAGCTAGAGCGGCCTGGGACTGTTTGAGGTTGGTAGTGACTTTGGTTTTAAATGCTGCCAAGACTTCTTGGAACTCATCCAATTCCTATAAAAAGGATATATTAGTTCGATGGTAAAATAAAATGGTTAAATTGTGTTAAGAAAGGGTGAAGGAATTACCTTGCTAGCACGAGCCTGTTGCTCCTCAGTAAGAGTAGCGGGCTTACCGTTCTTAGTGCCAAAGTTGTGGTGGAACTTCTGGCTGAGGATATCGAGCTGGGCACGTACGTCGCGCTGCATGGCATTAAAGGTACCATCAGGACTAAAGCTGGGTAACGATTTCTGCAGCCGTTCCAACGAATGGCTCAGCGCTTCTTCTTCTGCGGTCAATGGTTTTCCCTTGTTCTGATTCAGTAGCACCATCTTGGTCAGTTTTAAAATACGCCCATTAAGCTTGGCTTGAGTACGCTGCTGCACAGCAATACGTGAACTTTGCTTTCCCAGTTCTTCTTGCTCCAGTTTGTTCAAAGTCTGTTGCAAGGTCTCCATTCCCACCTGGAACTTCTGCAGTTGTTTGACTTGAAGTTCAAACCTACGTTCGAGGCCGTCAAATCCTTTCGTAAGTACGGGTACCATACTGTTAGGTAAAAAAATACAGGTTAGCGAATGAAACGTTTTAAAAAAGCTACCATTTAGGTTCAGGGTTGTTAGCTACCGCCTGTTGGTACAAAGTAGTAGGGTGATTCTCATCGTTAAAGATGTGAAGCTGGGAAGGGTGCACCAAGTTGTAAAAGTATCGCTAAAAATACAGTTAAAACAAACAGGGACAAAAGTAAATTTACTTGTAGCAAGTAGTGCTCGGAATTGGAATCTAACGATTGGTGGATGTTAATGATCTGTTCCAATAAAGTAAGCTTGGTGTTCTCAACTAAAAAACGAAAGTTAGTAAGAAAATTTTAAATGAAATTTACCCTTTAAACCAGCCTTCTCTAAGGCGTACTGAACGACGTGGTTATATACAGGGTCCATAACAACAGTTTGTGCCTGTCCATTGGGTATCTGCTGCTGGTTAGTTCCAAACCCTGAGAAAGTCGAAGTTTGTCCAAGTTGGTTAGTCTGACCGAAACCGGTATTGGATCCTCCGAAGAGCCCGGTAGAACTGGAAGCCCCAAAAGCCGAAGGTTTATTTGCGTTGGCACCGAATCCGAAATTGTTAGTTGAGGTATTAGTAGCGCCAAATCCAGTAGTTGGTTTGGCTGCGTTAGCACCAAAAAGGCTGGTACTGGTTGAGGCAGCGGTGTTACCAAAACCAGTAGTAGAGCCGAAGCCGCCGGTGTTAGTTGAAGCACCAAATCCACCAGTAGTGTTAGTAGCACCGAACCCTCCAGTAGTGTTGGCAGCTCCAAAGCCGGTACTAGCACCAGAAGTCCCAAATCCTCCAGTAGATGTGCCAGTAGCACCAAAACCACTAGTTGGCTTATTCAAACCGAAGCCACCAGCTGAGCTGGTAGCTCCAAAGCCAGTGTTGGTAGCAGTAGAGCCGAAGCCACCCGTGTTGCTAGTTCCGAAGCCTGCGTTAGTGTTTGTAGTGGAAGCGCCAAAACCACCCGTATTGGTAGCTCCAAAGCCTGAGCTAGTTCCTGAAGTACCAAAGCCACCCGTGCTACTCGCTCCGAAGCCGGTGTTAGCGGTGGATGAACCAAATCCACCAGCTGTGTTAGAGGTAGATCCGAATCCGCTGGTGTTGTTGGTAGAACCGAACCCTCCGGTAGTGTTGGCAGCTCCGAATCCGCTGTTAGCGGTAGAAGCACCGAATCCAGTGGTACCGGTATTTGAACCAAAACCACCGGTGTTGCTTGTTCCGAAACCACCAGCTGTGTTGGTACTGGAACCGAAGCCACCTGTGTTAGTCGCTGAAGCACCAAAGCCACCAGAACTATTTGCACCAAAGCCACCGGTATTTGTATTGGTATTAGTATTTGATCCGAATCCGCCTGTGTTTGTGTTAGCTCCAAAACCACCTGTGTTTGTACTAGATCCAAATCCTCCTGTATTTGAGTTAGTTCCAAATCCAGTGTTGGTCGTAGAAGCTCCAAAACCACCAGTATTGGCACTGGACCCAAAACCACCAGTGTTACTCTGGCCGAAACCACCAGTATTACTTTGTCCAAACCCGGTTGAACTAGCTTGTCCGAATCCACTAGCATTAGTATTAGTTTGACCGAAGCCACCGGTATTAGCTTGGCCGAATCCAGGGTTAGTAGCAGAAGCTCCAAAGCCTCCAGTATTTGTAGAACTTCCAAAGCCTCCAGTATTAGTTGTAGATCCAAAACCACCCGTGTTAGCTTGTCCAAAACCACCAGTATTAGTGTTGGTATTTGATCCGAACCCACCTGTATTCGTGTTAGTTCCAAAACCACCTGTATTTGTGTTAGCTCCAAAACCACCGGTATTACTTTGTCCAAAACCACCAGTATTAGTGTTGGTATTTGATCCGAACCCACCTGTATTTGTGTTAGTTCCAAAACCACCTGTGTTTGTGTTAGTTCCAAAGCCACCTGTATTTGTATTGGCTCCAAAGCCACCAGTATTACTTTGTCCAAAACCGCCTGAGTTCGCACTAGATCCGAACCCTCCTGTATTCGTGTTAGCTCCAAATCCAGTGTTAGTAGAAGAAGCTCCAAATCCACCTGTATTGGCGCTGGATCCAAAACTACCAGTATTACTCTGTCCGAACCCGCCTGAACTAGTTTGTCCGAATCCTCCAGTGTTGGTATTGCTTTGACCAAAACCTCCAGTGTTACTCTGACCGAACCCACCAGTATTACTTTGTCCAAATCCAGTATTTTGATTAGCTTGACCGAAGCTACTACCGAATCCTCCTGTTCTATTACCAAATGACATTTATCTGCTTACTATTTAATGAGCTGAAGTTTTATTTAATCGTTGTAGTAGCTTTGGGTTGTATCTAAGTTGCTTTCCTTATTACAAACTTCTCTTTTAACCTGTCGATTATCTAAGCTAAATAGTAGGCCGAGGTTTGTCTCTTAAACTTCAAACTTCAAAATTTTAAGCGTAATCTTTTTTTCTTACATCTATTTGAAATTTCAACAAATCATAGTTGTCTATTTTTTCTTTGAGATTCCATAGAGAAATCGGGTGAATGTAAATTTACTGTCAAAGAATCTATAGATGCAAACATATCCAAGAGCTATGCTAAAACATAAAGGAAATTTAAATTTACGTATCAATTTATACATTAGAAAATAAAATGTGAATATACCAGTTTAAAAATAAGAGCTTTATCAACTTCAGAAGTCAGTTTAGATGACAGCCACAAGAACAAACATGACGTGTCAACTTTGAAACCAACACCAAATTACTCAACAGTTAAGCAATTAATAAAAACTATAGTGTTAAGGATTTATTAGTTAAAAATTTAGAATGTAGCAGTTTTCAAAAATATAGTGATTTTTAATTTGAAATGTTTAAGCAGTATAATAGCTGAAGTTAAGATTGTAACTTATTTTAAATTTCGAATAAGATTCTTAAGCAGTTATTTGAAAGAACGAATATAGTTTAAGAACTTTTATAGCACAAGTTCCAGTCTATTGTAGATTTTATTCCTTTACAATATTAAGTGAACATTTTAGCATACTAGATTTAGATATTAATTTTAGAAATATTTTATTTATGCTATAAAGATCAAGAATCCAAATCCAAATTAAAAACAAAGAATTTGAAAGTTGAACCAGATTGGGAAATTTTTTTTATTACATCGTATGAATTCTCTATTGAAACTTAATTTAATTTAAAATTCAAGTCGAACAATTTGGATTTAACACATTGTTTGAAGATAAACTTTAAATTAGGTAATTATACTAAAATACTCGGTTTTATAATTCATTTTACGCATATGACTGGAGTATTCTTAATTTACTTTAGAATGTTTGTTGAATCAAATAGAATTAATTGAGTTCAATAACAGTTTTCAATATTAATTCAAAACTTTAAAATTCGTACCTGACTAGTATACGATATCGTGCCTTATCGATTATTATCTGATTAAAAACAATAATTAATAAGTTTACCGGTTAATTGATACCGGCGCAGTTTAAATATACAATGGGAAGCAAGGTTCTTGGACCTTCAACCTATGGTTTAAGTAGATTGCCAAACACATAGATTTTGATAGTATGATCAAAATCTTAAAAAGTGTACACAACTTCGATTTGAAGCTGGGTGTAAGGACGATATCAGTACTACTGGCTTTCGGACTGAGAAATACTTTCGGGAACACCAGCGTACGACTTTTGAACTTCAACTGTAGAGAAAATAGATCCTTGTTACGGCTCCATTTGCAAATCCAGTTTTTGGATGAATTTTTTGTAAATTGACTTCATTTTCCTTAGATATTTCGTACAATTGGATGGCTTAGAAAAGGCTACTAAAGTTTTAAATACGATACAGAAGAATGTGACAAATCTTAACTTCCGCACGTTTCCTCACACAAATTCACCTAATCTAGTCACATAATTTAAGTTATACTACTATTCGAACTGCTTACTGAGTTCTGTTGATAAAGGCAGTTAATCACATACACTAACTTTTACAACTATGTTATCAAATCATACCTATTTTAGAATAATCTTATAGAATAAGGCTCTTTTAAGTCTATTATGTGTTCTGATAATTCAGAAGTTAATGAAGCCGGATAAGCGCAATAACAAGCTCTTCTCTAAATTGGATACACCATCTTATTAAACACAAACTACTTATAGATTGAAGGGGCATGACTACTGTAGTTCTTAGTGGAGAGGAGATAGAAAAGATAAACCAATTTATTAACCTTTAGTTGGATGTTATAGTGATTTTTGTCAACCTTTTCTACTCAAACTAACTAGTTTAGTTTAAAGCTATATACTTTCAGAGTTATAATAGTTTTTTATTTAGATGTTTTTGGACTAGGCAAATCATTTTTATTGGTGCTTAATTTTTTAAAATCTCTTAGGTTTTATATTTTAATTAATCAATTTAGCCATTTTAACAATTTTTATAGAGGGTTTTATTGTTATACTTTTTGGATTTTTTTTAAAATTAGAGCTTACATATAAATAACTAGCAGATTATTTTTTATTAATGCTTTTAAAGATTTAAAGCTAGCATTTTAGCTGTAAAAAATGATTTCATAATATTTAATATATATATATATCAATTTAATTAATTTAATAAAACAATAATTTTAGCTATAAATATACTACAAGTTTTTTTTATTTAATTTTATTAAATTTAGATTATTTTTTTAAATTAATTTGCAATTTTCAAATTTTAACAAGAAAAATATTTAGCAGTTAACTAGTTTTACTAAAACTATATATGATAAAGTTAACTTTACTTTTATATTAAAGGTAGAAAATTATAAATTATAAATTCTTATTATTTTAAGCTTATATTTAATTTATATACCTTAAAGTTAAAAGTTTATTACTAACTCTAAAATAAATATCTACTTAAAAATATAATATTTTTACTAGTAATATAAAAAATATATATACTTTTTTAAAGTATATTACTATATATATATATTAGGTTAAAATTTTTATAATATATTAATACAGTATTAATATTTATATATATAATTTAAAAGTAAAAAATTTATTATAATTATAAATAAATAAATAATTTTTTAAGCTATATATATTAAAAAAAGTAGTATATAATACTATTATTATATACTTATTAATATTAATAAATTTTTTATAAACTTTACTTTATAAAAATTTATTAGCTTAATTTATTTTACTATATAAAGTAAATTAATTTAAATACTATTTTAAAAATATATGTAATTTTTTTAGAGCATAGCTTAAAATCTTTTTTAAAAGTTATATTAAAACTAATAAAGTTTAATTACTAAACTATTTATATAATTTAAATTTTAACTTTATTAAAATGCTTGGTTTTATATTATTTAATATTTTATAAATATATATTAGTACTAAAATTATATATTAAAACTATATATGTATATTATAAATATTAAAAAAACTATTAGTAAAGCTAGCTTAAAAAACTTATAAATAGCTATAAAAAGTTATAGTCTTTAGTTAAGCTTTAATAATATAGCTAAAAAGTATATAATATAAGTTTAAGTATTAAAAAAATAGTTTAATATAAATAATTTTTTTTAAAGTTTTAATATAAAATTTTAAAAATAAAATTAATATATTTAATATAATTAACATTTTTTTAAATATTAAAGTAGACTAAAGTGTTTTTAATTTATTTAATAAAAAATTTAAAAATATATTATTATATATTTTATTATATAAAATAAAATTTAGTAAATTAATTTTACTTTACTTTTTTTTAATTAATTTTTTAGTAATTGTTTTTCTTAATATAATAAAAAAATGTGCATTAATATTTATAATATAACTTTACATTTTAAATTTTTTTCTTAATTTTTACTAAAATTAGGACTAGATTTTGATATATTAATTTTTTAATAATTTTTTTTTAATAAATACTACTATTTTTTAAAGCTGATTTAATTATTATACTATTTTTTTTACTATTTAAACTTTTTAATATATTATTTAAAATAAAATATATAAATATATATAAAAACTATATAAAAAATAAATAAAAAATAAATTAAAATTAAAATTTATTGAAAATTAAGTTATTATACTTTGTATACTTTTTATAATTTATAATACTTTTAGTTATTTTAATATATATTTTTTAATTTTAAAGCTACTATTTAAAAAAAAAGTAATAAGTTATTTACTATAGCTAAAAATAATATCTTTAAAATTAAAATAATAATAATAGCTAAATTAAAAAAATATAACTAGTTTATAAAATAATTAAGTATCTATATATTTTAAAATAATATAATAATTTAATAGTAATTTTTTTTTTAAATATACTGACTTTTTTTAATAATTAATATTTATTATATATTAAATTTAAAATATAATCTAAAATAGATAAAAATTATATATTAATCTTTTTAATACTAGATTTTTAAATATAATAAAATAAATATAGCTTTTTATATTAGATTTAAATAATTAAAATAAATAGTAATTAAAAAATAACTCTAATTTACTAAAAGCTTTATATTTAATAAATATAAATATAATATATATTTTTTAATTTTAAGCTAATTTTATTAACTATTTTTTTAGAATTAGCTAATTTTAAATAGTAGATTTAATATATTTATTTATTACTTTGCTTTTTTATAAATAGCTTTTAATATAATAATAATAATATTTTTAACTAAGTTAATTAAAAAGATTAACATAATTTATTAATAAATATTAAAACTAATAAAACTTTTTCTATTATTTAATTTAGCTAAATATTTCTAAAAAATACATTTTATACTTTATTTTATTTAAGTATATTTATTAGTAAAATATAGTTTTAAATACTATATTTTTATAACTACTAGTTTTGTAAAATAGTATACTTATTTAATAATATATTTTAAAGGTTTAAATATTGAATTTATTATAATAATCTTTATATAGTTTTTTATACATTATATTACTTATATTTATATAATTTTTATATAACTTTATTATATAAATTTAAAAGCTTTTAAACTATTATAATTAGCTTAATTTATATATATTTAATTTATTTTAAAACTCAACTAGGTTTAAAAAAACTATAGTAAATATTAAATATTAAATTATATATAATTTTTTTTACTTTAAATATTAAAGTCAGTAAATAAAGCAGTTAAATAAAAGTAAAAAAAGTATATTACTAACTTTGAGCTAGCAATATATTATGATATCTAATAGGTTTATTATTCTTATAATTTTATTATAAACTAAGAATTAAAATTATATAAATGCTAAAAGTTATAAATTTAACATTTAAATTTTAATATTAAATAAAGTTATCTATTAATAAATAAATTTATTTATAGACAATTTCAAAGCAATCAATAAGCTTTTTTAAAAAACTATTGTAAGTTGAAGAGTCTAGCTAACCTGAAGTTTAGGAAATATAATAATTTTGTAGTTTTATTAGAGAATTTTGAAATTTTTATATTCCAATCTTTTAATATTTGTTTAAATAAATGTTTATTATTATAAAACTTCCTAAATTGTTAAAAAGAATAAAATAAAAATAATTTTATAGTTAAATTATTTTCAATGGATATAGGAAAATTAAATGTAAATATAAAACTGTTGTTTTAAAAATAATTAAAAAATAAGGTTTAAAAATATCTATGAGCTGAGTTTATAACTCGAAATAGATTTTGATTTAAAGTTATTTCATACGCTGTGTCATTTTAGCCATCTGCTTACGTTTATCCTTTTTAGCTTCTTTCTCTTCCAACTTACGTTGTTGTTGAGGGGTAAGTTTAGCTCTCTGTTCCAACTCTAGCTTGCGTTTTTCTTGAAGACGTTCCTCACGTTCCTTGGCCTCCTTCTCCTGCTGCTCCTTATGAAGTTCACGGTAAACCTCTTCACGGTTACGCTGCAATTTAGTTTTAACTTCAGGGCGGTTTTTCAAAGTGGCGATAGTGTCTACAAACATAAGACTTAATGTATGTAAAGCCTCTAATGACTGGGTAGGTGGGAACTTGTAGGTAAAAGCAAGTACTTTATGGTTATGACTTTCTAGTCTTTCCGGTTTTAAATCAGGTTGGTCAGATAAAATAACCGATTCGAAGACATCACCTACCTCATTAAACTTATTTACAATCTGCGAAGTAATAATCGATTTTGTGATTTCGTTATGTTCACTTAATACGACCATGCCTTTAGGTAAACGCTCATCATTAGTCTGCTTAGTGAAATTATTCTAAAAATTTTGTTATTATCAATTTATCTCGGTATGTTACTATATCGAAACGAGCACGGCGTAAATCATTAGCTTTTGATCGCTGAGTAATAGCAAAAACTCCCTCAATAGTTTCATCTGGGAGCTCATAGAACAAAGTAACGTGATCACGACGTGGAGAGTATAATGAGTAGAGCATTTTCAATAAATCGTGGCGTGGATATAACTAATATATCAAATTAGAAATTTTGATAATTGTAAAAACATTACATCAACTTTGCCATACAAAAATTTGCAGTTAATACGACCAGAAGCATAAAACAAAAATTCATTGGGACAATTACGCATAAGGAAGTATCCACGAGTATCACCAACTAAACTGAATTGATCAATAAATAATTTATTAGATCCTTTAAGCCTGAAAGTATGTTAACGAAATAATCATTGAGTTAAAATATACCAAGTCTTGGACATCTTTAGATTAGTTGCGTTTCCAACAATATAAATGGCGATATAAGCAATAACGGCAATAATAAAGGCTATTTCTATATAGAAATCAGAGGCTTTAAGGGAAGCTAATAAATTTAAGTTAATAGAAATTCTAAACATTTTAAAGCTACTTAAAACTTTCCAGGTATACTGTACGGACCAAGCTTTCGACTTTGGTTTAATCTGGATGTTTTCTTCAAGTTTTGTTGGTCTTTCACCGGATTTCCTGTTAGCATCAAAATTTTGTTCCTCTTTTTCAATTGGCTTGTTAGGAGGAGCAGTTTGGATATTTAAAACTTCTTCATCGTCATACTCTTCTTCCTCTAAAAATAAATTAAGTTAAATATTTATAAAACAATAATAAAAGGTACCGATTACCCCGTTTGCACCATCCTTTATAGCAGTGACTCGAGACATCACTGCAACCAAAAACAGTAGCAGTATAGCTTTCTTAAACAGCATTTTCCCAGTTTTAATAGAAGTGTGAAAGGTGCTGGGCTCTGGCAATTGCTTTTCAAGTTGATCCTAATTCAAAAATTATAAGCTCAATCATATTTATACAGCATCTTAGTTTCAACATCGGGACTTCATTCACTTTTTAACCAATAAATCACTTTCACCATGTCACATCCTAATTTGTAAGAAATAAGCATACTTACAAATTATTTACAACTAATTTTGGTATACTTCCAAATAATCCAGAACAAAAATTCTAGAAAAAATTACAGAATAAATGCTTGTTTGCATGAGCAATTTAATATCGAGGTTATCAATCGAAGCATAAAATTTGATAGATTCTGTTTAGCTCCCAACTTAACTAATGCCAAAAAAACAAGAAAAAAGTTTACTAAAGACTGCAATCAAGACGTCTAGCAGGCGTAACACCCCAATGGCGAGTGCTCAAAACTCAGACGACGAGTTCACTGATTATTCTTCGATTGGATCTGAAAATTCAGACGATACGTACATGAATTTAGACTTTGAAGAACAAAATTTAGCTGACAATGAACATAAAACGGATCCTGAAGAAGCTCTTTTAACAGCTATAGATAACCTAACTGACAAGCGAACCAAGTACTTATATTTTTTATTTTTTACTAAGTTGACTAAGAACTCGTGAGGAATCACTTTCGAAGATAATTTTCTTGCTCCGCCATCATTATTTGGTTGATGAATTAGAGGATCAACAGGAGACATTGTTTAAAACCTTACGTCGCTGCATGGCTAAAGGTCAATCTACTAGTGAAAAGGTCATGGCGGCTTTAGGTACATTAATTTAAATGCTATAATTAATTTTTTTAGCTATGAGCTTGTTAGTAGTAACTTTAGATCCAGATGATGATGAAATGTTTGAAGACTTAGAGCATGGAATGTTCAAAGTAGCTCGCGATTCTGATGACCATTTAATCCAAGCCGCATATTTACAATCCTTGACGTTGATCTGCTTTTTCTCTTCTGTTGATCATCATGGTATTATATCTCTACTTCATCAAATTCTTGATTTATTCGAGGACGATGAGCTCGACCCTGTTTTTTTAACTACTGCTTTAAATTCAGTAGGATTATTATGTGCTGCTTTAAAATTAAAGGGGCATTCAGAGCATGTTAAGATGATCTTTTTGAAATCAGTAGATTACCATGTTGACTTTCTTGATCATGCCGATACTTTGGTCCGAATCGCTAGTGGAGAAAATTTGGCTATATTTTACGAAGTAATGCATGCTAACTCAACTGAGCCAGATTATCGGTACTTGGACGATGTTGTAGCTAAAATGAATCTATTGCAGCACGACCATAAGCGTTATAAATCAAAGAAAGATAGACGTCATCAACGAGCTGCTTTTAGAGATATTATACCAACTCTTGAATCTGGTGATAAACCAAACATTAGACTAACATTCCGCAATCGTAATATATACATTCGTTCTTGGTGTCAAATACGTCAGCTACAGCATTACAGAGCTCTATTACAAGGTGGCTTCCACATCCATATGACCCAAAATCCAGCTTTTGAGCAGATTACAGACCCCGCGCTTCTTGATTTGGATGATGAAGATGAGCGTATAGTTAATTCTGCCAATTCAGCTTTATCTAAAACTCGCGCTATTGAAAAGTCGGCAATGAGGCATAGTCGTAGGGAGTACCTTGAAGGGGAGAGCGACCAATATGAATAAAATTTTAATATTAATTTATTTTTATAAGCTCCATTTTATAATATCTTCAATTAATTTATTTTCACATTTAATTCAACTTAAAGATAAATAAACGCCATTTATGTTTTTAGTAAACTCATTTTGTCACCAACTACCTAACAAAATACATGTATTTTTTTAAAATTTTTGTATTCTTAACAGGATTTAAGGTTTATTAGAAAACTGAAAAATTTTAAGTAGATCATAAAATCAAGTTGGGAGTTTAATTTATGTTCTATTTTTTATCAATTTTTTTACATTAATTTTGTAATATTAATATTATACTATCCTCTGCTTGAAAAAGTTTATAGTAAATCTGTTTTAGTAAAATGGTATATATTTTAAATATAACTTAAGTAGTTTACTTTATATAGCTGCCTAAGTTTTAAGAATAGTTGAATAAAAGAAGTTTTTAAACAGCTATAAAACTTTACAATTATTAATTTATCTCTTAATTAAAATATACTAATATATTGTCTAACTTTAATAATTATTTTAGGCTGTTATATTATATAAACTTGCTATATTATATAATATATTATATCTTTAAAATATAAGAATAGTTACTAAACTAACATATATAATTAAGTAGTAAAAAATATTAATAATTTATATTTAGTTAGCTTAAGCAATATAAATGCAATAGTTTTATTTAAGTAGAAAATAAGTAAGACTAGTAATATAATAAATTATTTATTTAATATTATATAATAATTTATTAATATAAAACTTATATTTATTTAATTATATTTATTATTTTAAATAATAAGTATTATAATTAAATTATAATATTATTTTAGAAATTTTTTTTATATTATAAAAAAAATTAACTTAGTAAAATAAAAATATAATTAAAAATATTTTTTTAAAATTAAAGCAATAAAAATAAATAGAATTAAAATATTAATAATTATAAATTTATAATAATATATTATTAGTTAAAAAGCTATATTTATATATATATTACTTTATTAATATAGATTTTTATTAAAATATAAAATAGTAAAATAGTAAAATATAATAAATTTTATAATAAAGAAAAGTTTTTTATTATTAGACTTATTTTAAAAAATAAGTTTTTTTATTTATAAATTTAATTTAATAAAATAAATATTTATTTATATTAGTATTATTAGTAATATTTTAAAGTATATAACTATTAATAAAAAAGTATAATAAAAAAATTAATTAAAAAAATACAAATTTTTTAATTTTTAATATTATTAGATTAATATTTACTATAATATAATATAGTTTATAGTAAAAATATAAAGATAATATTTTTAACATTAAATTTATAGTTATTTTAAAAATAACTAATTGTAAAATAAATTTAACAAAAATTATAGCTAATAAAATTAGCTAAAAATTAGATTTTATAAATATTATTATATTTTAATTTATATAAGTAAGATAAAAATTTACTAAACTTTTATACTATAAATACTAGCATAATATTTAAATTTTTTTAATAATAATTTATTATATTTATATTTATATATTTTATTTTAAAAATTAGAAATATAATTTAGTTAATAATATTTATATAGCTATTATATATATTTACTAAATTTTTAATAAACTGTTAATATAATAATGTTATATTTGTATATTAAAAATTTTAACTTATATATATATAATTATAAAAAAATAAAATATTGCTAATTATATTAATATAATAATTGTAATAATTAAAAGTTAAGTTAATAACTATAAAAATTATTAAAATTAAATATATATTAAAATGTTATATTATTATAAAATAGATTTATATAGCTAACTTTTACTTAGCATATTTTTTAAATATAGCCTAAAAAATAAGTTAATATAAAAGCTTTAGTTTATATACATATATATAGTTTATAATAAAGTTAAGTAATTTTTAAAAATATATAATATTAAAGCTATATTTTAATAATACTTATATAATAAAATATTATTTTAAATATTAAAAATACTTTATATTAATTTAATTTTCTTAGCTATATAGAAAAAGTTATATATATAAATTCTTAAAAATACTTTTTTCTTTTTACTATATTTAAAAAAAAGTATATAATTTTATAATATTTAAATTTATAAAATTTATTTTTATAAATAATAAATATATAACTAATTTTAATTTATATTACTTTAATAGCTTTAAAGTTAAAATTTAAAATTATAAAAATACTTAATATTTAATGTAAAGTTTTAAATATATATATAAGATTAAACTAATAAAGCTATTTTTTAAATTAAGTTATTATATATATTTTTTATTTTATATAATTAAATATTTTCTATTATCAAAGCTTTTTTTTTAAAATATATTTAAAATTTAAAAATAAATAGTTATTAAATAGCTAGTTTTTTTTTTAAAAAATTTAATTTTTTAATAACTTTTAGTAAAGTATATTAATTACTATTAGCTTTTTAATATATAAAAATTATTTATTTATTTATTTTTAGTTAATTTATATTAGCTTAAATCTTATTTAATTTTTAAAAGTAGCATATTTTATATTTATTATAGTATGATAAATTATTTACTAACTATTTTCCATTACAAAATTATAAAACAAAAAAGTAGATATAGATTTTAATAAAATTATAAGTATTATAGCAATTAAAAAATTATAACAATTAGCATTTTAAAGCAGTAAATCTACTTAATACTATATTATAAAATCTAGTTATTATATTTAAGTTATTTAGTTAAGCATGATTTAAATATTCAGGTTAACAGTACTGTGCTTTAGTTTGAAATTATAGCTTATTTAAAAAATTATATAGTAAAATAAAAGGATAAATTATTTAATTTAGAATATTTATACTAAAAGTTACTATTATACTTAGTTTATTTAAATATACTATTTGGCAAATATAGGTTTTGTATAACAATTACCAATGCCAAGTTATAAAGAAGGTAGGCATCTATCTTATTAACCCTGTGCTTATATATAATAAATTTTATATTGAGGTGTTTAGAGCTTCTTTACTGTTAATCTACCTAATACTAAGCTCTAAGCTTAACAAGCTAATAGTATTGTATATTAAGAAATATTGGATTAGTAAATATACTTTTACTATTTATTTTATATCTACATATTGTTATACCTTATATAATAATATTTAATAGCAGCACTCTGGTCATTGGCTGAGGAATAATTTAGTTGTAAAAAGAGTTTATATTTAGTTTTTGGAGACTTCGCAGTTTTGCAGTGATGAAATATCTTTTTAATTTGTTTTTATATTTAGTTTCTACAAAGAAATTAGTTTAAATAGTCTACTTTCGATATAAACAAAAGTTATAGATGCGGTTGACAGCAGAAATCATCAACTTATCGTTAGTTCGAATCAGTCCTATAAATCAAAGGGAGTTAAGTTTAAGAGGTACATATTAAACGTAAAGATAATAATTGTCTAACCAAATTGGTTAACTTAGATTTAAAGATTCCAGAGATTGAAAATTTAGGTGCCGCTAAAGTATATTTTTTTAGTTTTTAATTTATTTAGCTTATACGTTTAGGATTTGAACGATGCTATTGATTTTACAAATAACGACATTCACTACCTTGGTAACTTCCCTCAGCTTAAGAGGTTGAGTATATTATATCTAGCCAACAACCGAATCAGCACCATCGACCCAGAGCTTGGCCAACAGTTACCCAACTTAACCAATCTGGTGTTGAATAAGAACGAAATAAACCAACCATTTCATTTAGAGCCTTTGAAGAAATTACAAAAATTAAAAACTTTAGTTTTACTGGACAACCCGATAGCCACCACTTTACCTAACTATAGACTTTGGTGTATCTACAGGTTCCCACAAATTTCCAACTTAGATTTCAGTAGAGTTAAAGATAAAGTAATTCAACATTATTTTTTTAGCTTTAAAAGTGATTTTTTATGTAGGAACGTGCTGAAGCTAAACTACTGTTTGAGACCGAGGATAAACAACCTACGCAAACCCAACTGGACATTTTACAAAGTTTCGAAAAAGTGAAAGCTGGTTTACCTGCTCCTAAAATTCAAAATACCCAAGGTAACCTCTTTTCATTTTATAAATTATGTATTAAATGGGCTTTTTTTTCAGATAACGGGAAACTTAATCACCTTTCAAACCTATCCACCGAGGAACAGAATAGGTTACAGAAAGCTTTGGCTCAAGCTAACGCACTAGTTTAAGATTTTTATTGAATCGAAATAGCTTACTTCTACTTCGAATTGACTCAGTTACATACTGGTGTGTTGAGATTATAAACGTGTATAATCCTCCTCAGAAGTTTTTATTGTGTATTAAATTCTTGAGCTTTTAAATTGTAAATAGGTAATTCACATTTCGATTGTTTAGTAAATTTAACTTAATTTTAGCTACTAGTTAGAAATACTTTATATATTATATATTACACTTTTACTTTTACTCTAAAATAGGTTCAAGTTTAATTTTAAATTGAAACAGTTCGCAATTCAATTCTATTTAGAAGCAACCGTTCAAATCTACAACTACATCCTTACTATATTCTGAATCAATTTCCTTTAAAAGTATATATGAACCAAATTTTAGTTGAATACAAATTGATAAACTGTAATAAAGTTCGACTAGTCAAAATTTTAATAATTAAGATCCTAATTTCATAAAATACTTCGATCTTGAACAAAATTAGTAAAGTTTGACTTAAATTTAGTAAAATTTTATTAGATTTAAACCAATGCATTTTAATTGGAAAAAAAACTAATAGTATACAAATAGTTAAACTAAGAAAGATAGATTTAAATGTGAAATATACCATTACTAACTTTTAGGAACTGGTATATTTTATTTAAAGTTTTATTTTATAGGAACTAATACTCTTTACCAAAATTGTTAACTGATAAAAAAATTCTTTCTAAAATTATAAGATTGAAATTCAAATTTACCATTAGTATATTACTATAATTTTAAATATATGCCAATAAGTGTAGACTTTAAACCTTTTTATAGTATTATACTTTATCCTTGAATCATTTATGAAACTTAGAAATGATATTTTAATACAGTAGTAGTTAAGTATATATTATAGATTTTTATTCTAAAAAGTAATTAATTAATGCTTTTTTAATATTTTTAAAAGCTATTACTTTGGAAAAATTAGATATATTATATTATATAAAATGTTTAAAAACTAAAAGTGATAAGAAAACTAAGCCAAATTATTAAAATATAAAAATAAGATTGTAAAATCTTTTAAAAAGAATAAATTTCTTTTTTTATATCAGATAAGTAAAAAGTAAAAAGACTAAAACTACATTGTATTTTGTTTTAAAATTAGCTAGTTATTGTTTTTTATACTTTTAAAATATTATTTTTTATTTATATATTACTATTTTTTCTTTTGTTTCAAAAGTATTAAATTAAAAGTTTAAACTAAATATAACTAATATTTAAACTTTATTTAAATTTTTAAAATGAAACATTTTAAACCTTTTGATTATTAAATTGTTATTTTATTTTAATAAAAGCAAGTATTTAAATTTAATATTTTTCTAACTTATTCTAATTAGCTATAATATTTACTAGTTTTATTATTAGTGTTATTTTTATTTTTTTAAATAAATTTAATTAGCTTATATTATTAGTTATTTTAATATTTTTTTAATTTAAAAAAGTTTGAAATTTATTTATTATAAGTATTAAAACTTTATTAAAAAATATTAAAATTTGCTATAAAAGTAGTTTATAATAAAATTAAATTAAACTATATAGTAAAAAATAGCTATAATTTATACTATTTAAAGTAAAAATTAATATTTAATATTTAACTTTTACTTTTTAAGCTATACTTAAAAAAATTTACAATTAGTTTAAATAAACTATAAAAATATAATATTTTAAGGCTAAAATTTTAATAAATCTTTATTTTTGCTTAACTTACATAGCTATAAAAAAAAGTAATTTAAGTACTTTTTAAATATTAAAAGCTAATTTTATTTTACTATATAAAAATTATATTATTTTATAATATATAATATTATAAAATACTAAATATAGCTTAATAATATTATATATATATATTTTAATAAAGCTAAAACAAATTTTAAATAAAAGTAGATTTTAGATATTATAATACTTAAAAAAAATTAACTTATAAAATATTATTAATATAAAGATAATATCTTTAAATTAAAAAAATATTATAAAATAATATATATATAATATTTAAAATGTAAAGTTTTTACTTTTACTTTATTATAGTTATTAAAAAAAATATTAATCTTTATATACTATATATATATAATAATATTATTAAATTTTTAATTAATATAGAAATATTGCTTTTAATTATTATAGTATTAGCAATTTTATAAAATTTAATTTTAATTTATTTAATAATATTTAAATATTTTTAAGAATTTTTTAGATAAAGTTTAAAAAATACTAGAAAATTTATAAAAATATATTATATTTACTTTATATATAAAATAAAAAATTATATTTAGCTTTATAAAACTACTACTTTATAAAAATATTAGTAAAATTATTTTAAAAAAACTTACAACTTTTAGCTATATAATTTTAAAATAATACTTTAGCTTACAATATATAGCTTTTAGTTATAAAGTATAAATTTAAAGTTGGTATTTTAATATAAATATTAAGTATTAATAATAATATTAAAGCTTTAACTAAATTTTAGATTTTATACTAATATTTTATAAATTATTTATAATTTTACTTTTTAAAATTTTATTTTAATTTTACTAAAAAAAGTTACTTAAATTTAAGTATTTTTATTATTATAAAAAAAATTATATTAAATTGCATAAAATTTAAACTATTTTTTAATTTATAAAACTAAAATATTTAATTTTTATTAATATAGTTTTAAATTTAAAAAAACACTTTCTAGAATCTAAATAAAATCAATATAATATAATAATATATATTAATATTAAATTAAGGTTTTTATTTTTTAACTTTATACAAAAATAAGCAACTTACCTCTATTTCAATATATTTTTAAAAATACTAAAACTTATGCTTATTATTATAAACTATTAAAATTTGTTTAATATATATTTATCTTTATATATTACTATAGTATTTTACTTTTAGTTTGTTATTAGTTTTTTAGTTTATTAAAAATTTGAAACATGTTCTCTTCAAGAAAATCCACTATAAAGTCTGTTAGATTATATTTATATAAATTTTTATTTTTTAGCTAATTTAGCTGTAGTCTAAGCAAATCCTTTTACTCAATATAATCTAGTTACCAAAATGGATACTTTTGCTGGAATTAGATAATAGGTTTTAAAATAAAATTAATTAAGATGTCATCATTAAACCAATTTCTTTAAACAACCATTAAAAGCATAAAAATAAATTATATAACGGAAATTTATGTATTTAATGCTTTTTTTAGATAAATTGGTAGATGCGAACTGACAAATATACAAATAGTTCTAATATAAGTAGAACATATACCATTAGAGTGGTGTATAATAAAGAGAGGGATGAGGGCATATATTTAGATTTTGATAATGATTTGAATTGATATCTGAATTTAGATAACGCAATTCAACATAAATCTGAGCTAAATAACAAATACAGCCCTAGTAACGCTTCTAGATATTGATATAGCAACAATAGTAGCCTTGAATGCGCTTGTTTTTAAAAGTACAACAACGATGATAGAAGAATTGGTTTGATGACATTTACAATTACAATTGTGATACTTTGGATAAATATCAAAATTACAAATATGGAGATGAAAGTAATTGTTCAGATTAATTTTTTTTGATAATATTTCGGTCAGTCTGGAAGGCCTTGAAGAATTCTATTCAGATCGATTCTAAATTCCTTTCAGTGCTGTGACCTTCAATGTTTTTACCATCAACACTAAGCTATTACATTGATGCCGTATACTACGATATGAATAATATAGCATATTTTACATATATTATATTTTATTTGAATTATTTTTATTAGTAATAAGTTAGTTAAGCCATTGCAATACTTGTTCTTTTTTAGTATATATTATATATACGCGTATGTTAATTAAGTTACCTCGTATCTCAAACACTTTATAAGCTTATTAACATTTCGCTACCCAGTTCCATCGAAAATTTCGAAGGGTTGACTTAAAAAAAGTACACCAATAAACTTCAGTTACGTAAGATTAGCTCTAAAAATACGAAAATGAGATTTTGAAATAAAACTCGAAATTTTCATTAAGTAACTTATAAAAGTTTCAGTTAAGTCTTCATAGTGAATACGATTTAAAAGGTACATATCATTACTTACAAATATAATTATTAAAAAACGTGTATTTTTAATAGAAAATCGTCTTGAAAAGCTTTATAATTAGATTTTAATCCACAAACTTAAAGATAAATTATGTTTGGTTTAGGAGCCAAAAACGAGACTTCTTTGCTAAAGGTGATCGCTCTAAGTTTAATAGCTTTAATAGCTTTCAGTACCCGTTTAGTATCAGTTATACGCTACGAATCAGTTATCCATGAGTTCGACCCTTGGTTTAACTACCGTACAACACAACGCATTGTAGAGACTGGTTTTTACGAATTTGTAAACTGGTTTGACAGTAACAGTTGGTACCCTTTAGGCAGGGTAGTGGGTGGTACTGTATACCCTGGTTTGATGTTAACAGCTGCATTCATCCATAAGTTATTACACTTGGTCAACTTACCAGTAGATATCCGTAACGTATGCGTGTTCTTTGCACCCGTATTCTCCGGTTTAACTGCTTTCTCAGCGTATTTGTTGACCAAGGAGGTAAAGGACGATACCGCCGGTTTGTTAGCTGCTTTGTTCTTAGGTGTAGCACCCGGTTACATCTCTAGGTCAGTTGCTGGGTCTTATGACAACGAGGGTATTGCCATATTTTTACTGGTATTCACCTTCTACCTGTGGGTCAAAGCGGTGAAGCTAGGATCTGCACTATGGGCTGGTTTAGCTGCCCTTTTCTACTTTTACATGGTATCAGCTTGGGGTGGTTACGTCTACATAATCAACGTCATCCCCTTACACGCTTTCGCCCTCATCTTGATGGGTAGATATACCAATAGACTCTACGTGGCTTACTCCACTTTTTACGTCATTGGAACATTAGCTTCGATGCAGATCCCCTTTGTAGGTTTCCAACCTACTCGTACCTCTGAGCACATGGCCGCTTTAGGTATTTTCGGTTTGATTCAGTTAGTTGCTTTCGCTTACCACGTGCGTACTCACTTACCTGAGAAGCAATTCCAAAATTTGCTATGGTTGTCGGTAGTAGTAGTTTTCGGTACCGCTTTTGCACTCATGGTTCTCATGACTTTCGCTGGTATCATTGCCCCTTGGACTGGACGTTTCTACTCGTTGTGGGATACCGGTTACGCCAAGAAGTACATCCCCATCATCGCTTCGGTATCCGAACATCAACCTACAGCTTGGTCCTCGATGTTCTTTGACCTGCAGTTGCTTATGCTACTGTTCCCAGCTGGTATCTATATGTGTGTGAAAAAGTTAACTGATGCTCATGTATTCGTGATCATCTATGCTTTCACCGCCTCCTACTTTGCCGGTGTAATGGTACGTCTTATCTTAACTTTGACACCTATTGTATGTGTAGCTTCTGCTGTCGCTATAACCGAGCTGTTGGATTCCTACATTGATTACCGTGGTTCCAGCTATAGCAGTGCAGCCGAATCTGTTCCTGTAAAGGTTAAAAAGGCCGCTGCAGAAGATGAGGAGAACAATGGCCCTACTGTTAAGCCACGTGTGCAATCCAATCTTACCAAGATTATCGTTACCGTCGCTTTACTCTTTTCACTCATTAATTTCGTGTTCCATAGTAACTGGGTTACCGAATCTTCCTACTCCTCCCCCTCTATCGTCCTAGCCTCTCAAAATCATAAAGGGGAACGAGTAATCATCGACGATTTTAGAGAAGCGTATTACTGGTTACGTAAAAACACGGCACCTGAGGCTAAAGTTCTAGCTTGGTGGGACTACGGCTACCAGATCGCTGGGATGTCGAACCGTACCACTATTGTGGACAACAATACCTGGAATAACACTCATATTGCCACTGTAGGTAAAGTTATGGCTTCGAATGAGGACGAAGCCTACAAAGTGTTAAGGCACCATGACGTTGACTACGTACTAGTCATCTTCGGAGGTCTTCTAGGTTATTCGGGTGACGATATCAATAAATTTTTGTGGATGGTACGTATTGCTGAAGGTGTCTATCCCAACGACGTCAAAGAAGATTCCTTCTATAACAACGGCCAGTACCGCGTAGATGACCATGCTGCACCTAAATTCTTAGAATCGGTCATGTACAAGTTATCCTACTATAGGTTCCAGGAACTGTACGGTGGCCGTGGAGCTCAAGATGCTGTTCGTAGAACTCCTATAGCATCCGCACCTATCACCCTCCATACTATGGAAGAGGCCTATACCTCCGAGCATTGGCTTGTTCGAATTTACAAAGTACTACCTCCGGATAACTTGGGTAGACCATTAAAGAGAGCTAAAACTTTCAACTTGGGCAAACCTTCCGGCCTTAAGTTAAAACGTAAGAAATAAATGAGCCTTGTAAGTAGTTTTATATGATCACTTAGATTCTTTATTTTTTTGGGTTTTATATTACCTTTAACAATGTTCTATATAATAAAAATTAAAACCTAATATATAATGTAACTAGAAATTATTCAAAAAGTTAGATCGATTTAAGGATTTAGAAATATATAAATTTTATTGATACGTATAAAACCAACTTTCAAACCTTTTAGACTAGTACATTAGTAAGTGAAAGAAAGTAGATAGTAATATGATAGTTTAAATATAAATCTAATTAAATAAAAAAGAATGAATTTAAGTTGATTAGAAACTAAATTTAAAAAGCAGTTGTTTTTATTATTTTTTTTAGCAATAGAGAACCATAAACTTGGAAGGTATAATTAAATAGAAATTTTTGAAGTCTGTGTAGTTAAATCAATACTGGTTGCCCATCTCAAGGACTAAAATATTTTCATACATGTACCGTTGCAGTTGGAAAAGATCCTTTAACAGAAACCTACCTATTACAATAGAAAGTGTGGTAAAAATCAAACTAAAATGCTTGACTTAAACCGATAAAAATTTAAACCAACAAACAAATACAATTACATATGTACGATAGTAAAGCCAACAGACCTAGTGCCAAATTAAAGTAACTTGGTAAAGTAGCGTACCTATGACTCCTATCAATCAATATAATTAACCAAGCTAACACCGCGAACGTGTAGAATAACAGTTGGTAAAAGTAATGGAACCAATTCCTTAGCATGGGTACCCCACTTACCATCTTACGTACCTTATAATCTAAACCGGCTAATGTGAACAAAAAAGTCAATAGACTAGAAGTTAAGTTGAAAGTTACACACCAAGATGCGTTGAATGAGCTTACAGTGGAAGCTAACAGTAAGTAATATAGACCGGAAGTTAAAGTTAGACTTAACTTCATCTGTAGGTGGAAAGGTGGTGGTGGAAATATTGATCTGGTAAATATCCTACTCATGGTTTAGTTTTAATTTGTTTCGTTTACTGTTTATTTTTGTCTGTAGATAAGGTTGTTTTAACTGTGAAGTGGTGGTAGTTGATCTTTTAGCAGATATACTCTCCCGTATATTTTAAAGTTTCTTAAATTTGTTTGAAAATGGTACTTAATCCGAAAATTCCACTTTTATAGTAAGTTTCCCATAAAGTTCCTGAAATTTGGTATCCGCATAAAGTTTGAGATGAAATCTAAATTTACTTTTCCATTTGATTTAGGGTCAGACGATTGGTACTTGTTCCACTTCAAACTTACATAAGTTAGAACCTAATTTTTAATCGTTGCATTTCAAATGGTAAAGGAGTGCGCTTTAGCTTTAGCTTTTAAAGGAGTACCTATATGTATACTTGCTTTTTGTAGTAAATAGGGTTCTAAACGGATACTTACCGTACTACAGTTGAACGTCGTTTTAAAAGTGAAGTGAGCTTCCCGGATTAAAAGTTGTATATTTATGCTAAAATGCCTTAAACTATAGTTTAAAATATCAAAGTACTCATCAAGCGCAGAGCCCAATACTTGAAATTAATAAGGCCTGATCCATTGCTATTTGTAAGGCCTTAATTATAACGACGCTGCTGGTACTGTATAGCTGATTAAAATATTTTTAATTTAGCTACTTTTAAGAATAAGTTTGAAAGGTACAACATACTACATTATATAAATATATTTAAAAATAAATGAGAATCCATTTTTAACCAAACCTTTTTCGTAAAATTTTGCAAGTTCAAAGTTATAATCTTTACAACTTTAGCCTAATTAAACCGAAATAAACTTTTCAAGTAAAATGTAAATATTTTTAAAATATTCATTTTTTATAAAAAGATATTTTAGTGAAGTTTTGAAGTTTTAAATAAAAAAGTTTGTAGTTTAAAACTAAATCCATCCATTTTAATTTGTTGATATATTTTTAATTAAAATCTTTTTAGATCCTGTTTGGTAAGTTTTGTTAACGAAATTGGGAAGTTCAATTTATTTCTATATTATATTTAACTTTTTTTTCTTTAAAAGAAGTATAAACTAAATTAAATGTTTCTATGCTAATAAAATATACTTAATGTTTCTAGAAATCAACAGTAATGCAAAACTAGTTTAATTACTAACTAAATATAGTATTATAAAGATGTTTAAATAATAGCACATATACATTTAACATTTATTTTATAAGTATCAATTTATAATATTGGTTATCTTTAAGCTATATATATTTAAATAAGTCATTATTTTTATTATTTGATATTTACAATGTTTAAACCTTTAAATAAAAAAAGTTATAAATATTTAAAGTTTTTATTTTAACTTAGATAAGTATTTTCACTTCTAAAATACTTTATAAATTAGTGCTAATAAGTTTAATAAATTTAACTATTCTTTTTTATTAGCTTAGTAGCTTAGATTTAGCTTTACTACGGTTTATTAGATACATATTTTCAACTTCTATTTTTATTTTTATTGAAATTAATTAAACTTTTTAAAAATATTAGTAAAATTTACTTATTATTATTAGTTTTTTAAATTATTTTAAATACTTTATTTATTAATTTTTATATTTATTATAGTAGTAACTTTTTATAAAAATGATGTTATTTTTTTATTAAACTTATTAAATAGTATTTATTTAATATAAAGTATATTATTAAATTATATTTTTTAAATATTATTAACTTATTAAATAATTAAATATATTTTAAAATTTAGCTAAAAATATAATTCTTTTTTTATATAATTTTTTATAATATTATTTAATATTTATATTTATATTTTTTAATAAAAAATATATAAATTTATATAATAAAAACTGCTTATTAAAAATATTTTCTTATTTATAAAAAATGATAAATTTTTTATATAGTAATAAATATATATTTACTTTATATATATATATTATATATATATTATATTTATTAGTATTAGTATTAGTATTAGTAAGCATTTATTAACTAAACTTTTTAATAGCTATTAATATAAAATAATTTTACTTATAAAATTTTTATTATTATAATAAACTATAACCTAGTACTAAATATTATTAAAATTTTAAAGAATATAGTTATTTATTTATAAACTTATTAAAATATTAATTTTATATAGTTAGCAAGTATTAAGTAAACTTTTTATTATAATATTTTAAATATATTTTTTAATAACTTCTGTCTAACTATTAAAATTTACTTAAGCTAATAAGTATTATTTTACTAAGTTTAAAATTTATAATAATAAAATAATATACTAATTTAAATAAATATTAACTTATAGTTATTTTAAAAATTTAAAGTTAACTTATATAAAATAATAATTTATAGATTAATAAAAGATAAATTACTTATAAAAAATAAAGCAAAAAACTAAAAAGTATTATAAAAAAGGCTTTTATAAATAAAAAGATTATTAATAAAAACTAAATTTAAAAAAAACATTTTATAATATATATATTGAATAAAACTATAATTTTTAGTATAAATTTATATAAAATTATTATAAAATTAAGCTAATATTTATTATATTTATATACTTGATTTTATTAAAAAGCTTAATATAATATATTATTAAGCTTTACATTTATTTTTATTATAATATAGTTATTTAAAATACTATTTTAAACTTATAATTACTAAAGTATAATTGCTTAAATAAATATAAAATTAAGTTATAAGAATACTATATATTATATTATGAATAGTAATATAATATTTATTAATAGCTAATTTTAACTAAAATAAGATTATATTTTATAAATTAGTTTTATATAAATATAAAAAATTAATATAAATAAAATATTACTATTTTTAGTTATAGTACTTATTATATTTTAAAGTTGTAAAGTTAGTATTTTTTACATTTATATAAAAAACAATATAAATCTAAATTAAATAATATAAAATAATTTATATTTTACTTTTATTAAGTTTTAAAAATGCTAATTACTTTATTTAATAATTATATAGCTTAAGTTATACTTTAAATTTAAATTTATTTATGTAAATTTAGTATAATAAATATAAATATAATTTAGTTGTATAATTTAGTTGTATAATTATGTTTATAGCTTTTATGATTTTAATAATTTTTAAAAATTAATTATATTAATTAAATTAAGGTATACTTTAAGTTATATTTTAACTTTATACTTATAATTTTTATTGTAAATTTGCTTTTTATTTTTTTTATTTTTTTAGTTTAAAAACATTTTTATATAATAAAATAAATCTTTTAAATTAAAAAATCTTTTAATTTTAATATTTAAATATTTTTAACTTTTAGGTTACTTTAATTATATTAGTTATTATTTTTTAATCTTCTAATTTAAAAATATAATAATTATTTAATTAGTAATATTTAAATTTTTATAGCTTTAATATAAAACTAAATACAAATTTAATAAGTATATATTTTATAACAGTATTATAAAAATAAAAAATATATATATATATATTAGTATATTTAAATTATAAATATTTATAAACTTAAGTACTAAATATTAATTATATAGTTTATTATAATCTATACTAATTTAAAAGTAATAAAATTAACTTTTAAATTTATATTTTAAAAGTATAAAAATTACTTAATATATATATAAATGTATATTTAATAAATATAAAAAATAATTTTAATACTAATATTTTATTAGTATTTTACTAAAATGTAGCTTTACTTAAAGAGTTTTATTTTAGATTTTTCTAAAAAAATTATTTAAAAATTATTAAGCTATTTTAATTTATAATTAAATTTTTTAAACTATTATAATAGCTAGTAAAAATATTAAAAAATATATATTCTTTATATAAAAAACTAATATAAAACATTTTTTATAACTTTTATATATTGAAAACTATATATAGCTTATATTTTAATTTAATTAAAAATGCTTAAATAATTTTTAAACTTAATTTTATAATAAATATTAAAAAAATAATTAAAAAAAACTTATAAACAGTTGTAAAAAATATTTAAATAAAGTATTTAAAGCTTATAGTTTATAATTTAAGCTTTGTTTATATATAAAGTTAAAGTTATTTATTTATTTTTAAATATCTAAAAAAATATGATATAAAATTTAATAGTATATATATATATATTAAATTTTTTTATTTTAATAATATAAATATAATATTAAATTTTATATTATATTTTTTATTAAAATAAATAATTAATTATATTAAAGTTTTTTTTAATTTTTAAATAATATATCTATTTTATAATAGTAAGTATATTTTTAAAAATAATATTTTAATATTACTTATAGTAAATTATTTTAAAAGTTTTAAAATTTAAAAATATATATATATAATAAATAATATTTATTTATTTAGTTATTATTTAAATATATTAAGTATTTATATTTTAAATAAGTATAATTTCTTATATAAAAAAAGCTTTAATAATTATTAAATTTTAACTTAATTTTTATAAAAAAATTATAGCCAAAACTAATTACTTAGTTATTTATTTAAATGAATTTTATAATAGTAAAGTTTTTTTAATATATTTTTATTTATTGATATAACTATTAAAAAAGTAATTTATATTATAAAAAATATTTATTACTTAAACTAAACTAAACTAAACTAAATTAAATTATAATTTAACCTAAAATTTTAATATATAATTATAATATTTATATAGTAATATATTTTAAAAAATTATATATAATAGCTAAAAAATATTAATATATAACTAATAATTAATATAATATTATAAAAAGTAAATATTAAAAACTAAATAGTTTATTTAGTTTTAGTAATAGTTAAAATTAAAATAAAATAAGTATTAATTAAGCTAGTAAATAAAATTAAAAAAACTATACTAAAAAAATATTATAAATAAAATAGTAAAATAAAGTAATGCTATAACTAAATAATTATAAAAATATAAATATATTGCTATAAAAACTAAGTAATAAAGTTAGTAAATAAAATGGAAAAAATAAATAAAAGCTTATTAAAAAAATTTAGTTATTAAAAAAGTAAGATAATAATATTTAAAAAATTTTAAAAAAAGCAATAAATAATTAAAATGAAGTAATAATATAAATATATTTATTAATAAATAAAGTTTATTTTTTACTTAAAAATAGTTATAAATAGTAATACTATATTTAAATAATAATATACTTTAATAAAAAAATAAAAAAATTAAAAAATAACTACTTTATTTAATAAAGTAAATATAAATAATATAGCTACCATATTAAATTTATGTTAATATAAAATAAATATTTAAGTATTTAAATTTAAAAGTAAAAATAAAATTATGATAAAAGTTATAAAAACTTTTAATAAATTTATTTTTTATGATTTTTTGTATATTTTTAATTTTAGTATTACTTGCTATTATATATATATATACTTTATAAATTAAACTTATTTAGCTCTTTTTATTTATAAGTTTAATACTTTTACTTTATAAATAATAGCTTATAAGTCTACTATTTTTCTAATATATCAATTATTAGCATTTAATATTTAGTTATGTATAAATATTACTACAATACTATCTTATATACTATTTTTAGTATAGTATTTTTTCTATTTTTCAGTTTTATAGTTTTAATAAAATTTTTAGAATTTGAAAGTTATCTTTATTCTAGATGCAATAATTTTACAGCTTTTTATTTTTTTTGTTTTAATTACTATTACAAAAAACTATAACTTAACCTATAAGCTATTATATAAATACTATATTATTTTTTAAGTTTACATTATTAATTTTAGTTTAACTTAAAAAAGTAGTGAATTTTTAATCAAATACAGCTATTTATAATCAAAATATAAAAGAATCATTAATGTTTTAAAATCAAATTAAAAAATATTTTTTAGCTCTAGTATTTGTAAATATATGTAATATTCAAATACATTTATATAGCCTTTTTTTTTAAATAAGACATTTTTATAATTGTAAAGTTACAGCATATTTTAAATATTTAATTGCAATTTAGATCTTTAAAAAATAAAAATGAGGACTTTTATATAACATAAGCTGAATGTTCCTGATTGAAGTAAATTAGTATTGCTTGTTTAACAGTTAAAATTTAAATAAAACAATCTTTTAGTTTATTTAAGTTCACAGAAAGCTAACATATAGCTCTGTAAAACTAAACTAACAGCAAATTTTAAAAATTTTAAAAAACACGGTTTTGATAAAAGCAAGAAAACTAAATTTATATAAAAATAATTCTATATACTTGAGTCATTAGTATAAGGCAGAAAAGATTCTATATAATAAAAATCAAAACACTTTAAAACATAGAATATATAGATTTATAGCCTATTACTTTTATACTTATCTCCTACTTCTGTGTCTGGTCGGTGAACGGCTACGACTCCTGTGATTGGCTCTAGTTCGGTCTCTACGATAATCCCTATCGTCCGATCTATGTTTATAGTCACGTCTACTATCCCTACTACTTTCATCTCGATAGCTTTCTCTATCTCTTTCTTCGCGCTGGTAATCCTTTCCCCTATCATCGCGTCTACTCCTATTGTTATACCCTCTATCCTCATTTCTTCTTTCGTTTTTACCACTCCTTTTATCAAGTTTAATATCCTGGTGGTCGAATAGATAATTTGGATCCATCTTAGTCTTAAATTTATCTCTAAGCTGGTATCCTCCATCCTTCTGTTTTGTATCGATAAATTTATTCAATTTACTAACTGATTGGGAAAAGTCCACGTGGATTCTACGATCATCAATAAGTACGTTATCCATTTTAAAGTATGCTTCCTCACAATCTGCCTGATTCTCAAATTCTACAAAAGCATAGCCTAAGCTGTCGTTAGATTTTGCGTCCCTAATAATTTCACAAGAGATAATGGGCCCAAACCTTGAAAAAATCAATTCTAAATCTTGGTCTGTAGTTATAGGATTTAATTTACACACAAATAATACGTTTTCAGCAGGTTTGACATTAGCGAACGGTAAATCACCTACCATTTCTAAAGTTAATGCTTGAGCTTTTGCTTCCTTTTCTCTAACTAATTTATCACGCTGTTCTTCAGTTAAATCTTCGTCTAAAGTTTCACCTTCTTCGATCTGAAGACTTGCTACTATACTACGGTCTGGTGATGGGGATCGGGATGGTATGGTAAGTTGGGGCGGGTCGGGGAAAGGGTCTTCTAAAATTATGGTATGCTTGATACGTATTGAACGTAGAGGTCTGTTTTCAGAATCTACGAAAGCGTCGTTGATCTGTGCTAAAACATCCAGACCTTCGGCTACTTGACCTATTATACAATGTTTTCCATCTAAGTAATCGACATTATCTGATAAAGTTATAAAGAATTGAGACCCGGCTAATAGATCGTTCTCAGAGTTGACTGTAAGTGCTAACGATACTGTACCTATACTCTTATGTTTCAACTTAGGGTTAACACTAGGCTTAAAGTATTTAGTAAATGGGGGGATCTGGTTGTAGATGGAAAATCCAGATTTACCACTTCCGGTTGGATCACCCATTTGAAATAAAAAATCTTTTTGGATACTGTGGATTGGGGAATAGTTGTAATATTTAGTCTTGCAAAGTTTTAAGAAGTTTAAACAACCTTCAGTAGACTCCTCATAATATAAATCTATAACAATATCCCCTAACGAGGTCTCGATTAATACACTCATACCTAATCTTTTTCAAAATACTTAGACAAACTTTAAACTTCTCAGTCAAAAACTTCAAAGTTTGATTACGAAACTACAAATACTTAGTTAAAAACTTTTGCTACTTTATAAAACTTAAATAAATATGATCAAAGAGGAAAAACAACAGAAGGAAAGTAAAAGGATCAGAGTAATAAAGAAGCCAAAGCCATATCAAAATTTTATCTATATTTAATAGTCGAAAATGTTTTGAATGTCACCAAAGCTAATTAAGATAATAGCAACCCTAGTAATACAGAGATCTTTAATATTGAAGCTGATAAATAAGTTATATTTTTTAAACTAATCAATATACAACAGAGAAGAAGGCCAAAAAACCAAAACGAACTAAAGATAAAGGTAGATTTTATCGCCCTCAGATTTATTTATTCTAATTCATTTTTTAAAGATAAAATTAAAGATAAAAAAGAAAAAAAACTTGAGAAACTGACAGCAGTTAAAGTAGTTGATCAAGAAGCCTGATCCAAAAGGACTTTTAAATTGTTTAAAGAAAAGCTAAATCCTTTTTCAGAAGTTTCACTAGCTACAAGTTATTTAAACTAGCTCGTAAACCATAAAATTAACTGGAATTTTAACAAAAATTTACATGTTTATATATTTATCAAATTATATGAAACTAGAAAAGTAATCATTTTAAAATTTGCTTCTTTATTAAAATGTTTTAGTTCGATGACACAATATTCGATCAAATTTTGGGATATTTGAAGGATTGTAAGGGCTTGGCTAGACAAGTTTATATATATATAAATCCTATTTTCTCTGTATATTAGCACTTTTTATATTATGATAAAAAATCTTGATTGAAGCCAAATTCATATACTAAGTTCGAAGCAATGAAACTGAACAAAAGGTAAAAGAAAATAAAGAAAAAGAGACAAAAGAAGAGGATAGCGAAATTACAAATATTAAGAAGGAAAAAGTATTTAAAATCCTGCAGGCGTTATCTTAAAAACTCTATAGAATGTAAATTGATATTATAATGCTGTAATAGTTAGACAAGATTGGATTTATATATGTTTTTTGGTAGTGAGTGATTGTAAGTATACTTTTTATTAATTGATTTTTTTAAAGGATAAAATATAGTATTTTAAAGCTATTTTTCCAATATAATAGATAAAATATTTGAGATTATAGCAATACTAAACTTTATATAGTATTAAAAATATGGAGGAAATAATCTATCTTCCTTTTTCCTTTTTCCTTTTTCCTTATAAACCAGACAGCCTGATCCAGGTGCTTTATTAAGAAATACAAGGGACTAAGGAATACAATAGATGAAAACAGTTAAGACAAAGATATGAAATATTTCTACCAGAAGGTAATCTTCCCATTTTAACAAAATTCTTTTTATAAGATTTTGGAGGTTTAATAATATAACTTTTATAATTTTAGCTTGATCAAACTGAGTTTGATCCTTTAATTAAAATTATTTTGAAATGTTTTTACAATGCCTAGTTGGTTTATATAGTAACTGAACCAACCTATAATATAATTATGTCTTTGTATCCTTAATATTTATTAAAAAATCAACTTTTATTTAATTTTACTATTTAGGTTATATCTAATTAGTTACTCTTTATCTTTTTTAAATTCAAGTTTATAAAATTAATTTGGATTTTTTAAAATTTATTTTTGTTAAGAAAATTTATCTTTAATTAAGAAAGTAAGGATTCTTTAGCTTAGATCTGCTTTCTATATAAATTTTAATTTATGTATTTTAACTTTATATTAATTTTGTATCTTTATTTTTATAAGCTGTCTATTTTTTATATTCTAAGTATTAAATTTTATAATAAACCCCTTTATATCTTTCTAATTTATCATATTAATATTAATATTATTATTTAATATCTTTTTAAAAGTTAATACTAATAATAACATTAATTAAGTAAATAATAATTTTTATTTTTATTTTTTATAGTTTATATTAAACCCCTTTTTTATAATATTAGATAATATATTTAAGTTAGCAAATAATGATTTTTTAATTTTAGTATTTAATTTTAAGCTTAGTAGTATTAATAATCAAAATGTGTACTTTAATTAAAATTTAATAATTTTAATATTAGATAGTCTTTAATTTATACTAACTACTTATTTTAAATTAGCACTTTTTTATATTTTTAAAATTATTTAAAGTATACTAAATAAATATTAACAATATAATAGCTTATTAATCATATTATATTAACTTTAAATTTAAAGTTTTAAAAAAAAATATTAAATTATTAGCTAGTAAACATAACTATTTTATAAATTTTAATTTACTTAATTAAACTTTATAAGTTTTTATTATAAATAAGTAATTAGCTACTTTTAAAAAGTAAATATAAAAGATTAAGTTACTAAAATTAGCTAAAAATAAATAAATATATATATATACTTTTTATATATTGAAAATTTATTAATATATATTTAAATATTAATTAAAAAATTAAAAAGTTTTAAATTTATAATATATTATTTTAAATATTATATATTTAGTTTTTATATTTTAAATAATATATATAAATATAAAAATAGAAATACTTTTAACTTATATATTATAAAATTAAATCTATAATTAGTTTATATAAATAATAAAAATACTATTTTAAATTTTAGAAAAAAATTATTTTGATTTATTTTACTTTAATATATAAAGTAAAATTTTAAAGTTAGCTTTTAAAGCTATATTTTAATAAAAATTCTAATAAAATATAGTTTTATTTAAAAACTTATTTATATATATATTATTTAATTTAAAAAAAGCTTTTTTATAATTATAATATAGTTTAAACCTTTTTAGCTTTATAATCTAAATAATTATTATAATATAGTTACTTATTTGCTATTTTTAAAATAATATTTATATTATTATAGCTATTTAATTACTTTTTATAACAAAATTTATAATTATATATTAATAATAGTAATATATTAAAACTAAATATTTAATTGTTTTTTAATAAGCTTTTTGTATAGTAATATTATTTTTACTAGCAATTTCTTTAATATTTTAGTATTTAATATATTATTAGTATTAAATACTAATTTTATATATATTATTTTATCTTTAATAATAAGTAAGTATATTAAATAAATATTTTTATAGCTTTTTAGTATTATTAAAAAATATTTTATAAAAAGTTATAATATATTAATTTTATAAAACTTTTTAAGTAAACTAATTAAAAATATTTTACTTTATTTAATATAAATCATTATAATTTAAGTTTATTATTACTACTATTTAAATTAAGCTGCTATATCTTAAAAATTAAAAAATATAATTTATATTAATTATTAAAAATAGTAATAAGTTTATAAGCTTTATTAATTATAGTTAGTTTAATAATAACATATCTATTATTCATATATATATTAATATATTTAATTTAGCTTTAATTATAATTACTTAAATAAAATAATTACTAATTATAAAAACTAATTCTAAAATATAACAACCAATTAATAATTACTTATTAATTTATTTATTTATTAAATTAATATAAATACTTTACTATTTTTATTATTTTTTATTATTTTTACTATTTTAGCCAATATAATAAATTATTTAACTAATTAAAAATAATTAAAATCTATTTAAAATTTTAAAAAATTAAAAATTAAAAATATAAAAATTAAATTAAAATATATAAAGTATTTTAGTTTATAATTAAAAAAACTTCTATTTTAAAAAATATAGTTAAAAATACTTTTTTTACTACTGGATTATTTTTAATTATTATATTTATTATTTATTTATTAAAACTAAAATTAATTTTAATATAACTTTTATTATATATATTTTTTCTTTACTTTTAAAATAGCTAAAGTTTTTTTAAGCTTTTAAAATATTTACTAATTTTATTACCAATTTAGTTAATTAGAATTTTAGACTAATATAACAATTATATAATATTATTAAACTTTTATTAATAGCTTTAAATAGTAGAAAAAAAAATTTTTTATAGTAGTATTATTTTAATAAAATATATTTTTAAATAAAAAATTTAAAAAATATTATTTAATTTATTATTTTTAATAATATTACAGTTAGTAAAATTTAAATTTTTAAATTTTTATAGTAATAAATACCTTTTAAATATCTAATTTAGCTATTTTTTATATATTTTTAAAATAAATATCTTTTTTATTATAATTTAATATTAATAAGTATATAATTTTTTTAGTATATTTTAGCATATTGTATAATTAAAGCTAATTATTTATTATTAAAATTGATTATATAAAAATATTATTTTTTTAAAAGTTTTATAAAATTTTATAACTTTAGTAATTTATTAAACTAGTAAAAAAATATTTATAAAATATATATATATAAATATTTAAGTATATTATCTAAATATACTAGATAGATAATTATTTTATAATAATATTTATCTAATATATTAAAATAATATTAATAAATTTATTTTATTTATAAATAGATTTATATCAAAAATAATATTTAGTAGTATTTAGTTAAAAATTTTATTTATATAAATTAAATAAATAATTAGTTACTTTTAAAAATTAAATAAAAATAAATTAAGCTAATAAAATTAGCTAAAAATAAATATTTTTAATTATATT
>JAWQFY010000306.1:0-37461 GCA_037055185.1 Capillidium rhysosporum | reverse complement strand
AAAAAGATGGATATCAATGAGGCTCAGTTAGGTGAGCTAGGTGACAAAGCTTGTGGTGTCACATACTTAATATAAATTTTAAGCTTTATCTACTTTATTAAAATATATAATTAAAAGTTATAGCTTTTTATAGCTACTTATTTAAATTACTTTAATAGTATTTAGCTTTTTTATTAAATAAAAAAAGTAAAATATAATTTTGATAATTTTTTTGCTATTTTTAAGCTAAGCCTAAAAATATTTAAATATTTTCAATTAAATTAAAGTTTGCAATATATAGCTTTATTATATAAAAATATATATAAGTTTTAATATTTAATATTTTAATATATTTTATTAGATAAAATAGCAGTAAGAAAATAATACTCTATTATGTAAAGTAGTAGTAAAATAAAGCTTTAATATATTAAAATAGCCTAATAATTTTTTAAATAAACTTTTTTTAATATATTAAATATTTTTATACTTTTAAAATATAGCTTTAAAAGTTAACTTTATTATTACTAAATTTATATATGTTAATATTTGCTATATAATTAATATTTTTAGTCTTTAGCTAAAAAAATTAGTAACTTTAATTATATTAATATATTTTATTTTTTAAAATAAGTATAGTAAAGTTGCTAATATATTATATTATTAAACTTATATTTACTTACATAGCTATTTTTATTTATATGATTAGTATTTTATAATATTAAAACTTTATTTTTATACTATGCTAATTATTTTTTTAAATATATTTTAATAATATTTTATAATATTAAAGTAAAGCTTTAGTATTTTAAAAAATTTAAAATAGATTTGATTTTATTTATACTTAAAGATATTTTTAGCTATTTTAAAATTTAAAGTAATATTTTAAAATATAGCTTTAAAATACTATAGTTTTACTATTTACTTAAATTAATTAATTATAAATAAATATAATATATATATATACTTTTTATATTAGCTTATAGTAAAAATTAAATATTTAACTACTTAAAACTTTATTTTAAATAGCTTTAGCTATAAAACTAATTATAAAACTATACTATATAGCAGTATATATATTTTAATATATTTTTAATATTTAAGTTATAAGCTATAAATATAAGTATTTTATAGCTATTAGCTTACTTTTACACTGCTATATTTACTTAATAAATTTAATATAAGCTATTTTTATTTTTAATAATAATTATATAATAATAATATTTTAAAATTAAATATATTAATTAAAATTTTAATATATATTTATAATATTATTATAATAAGTTTTTTTTAATATTTAAATATATATTAATATATAAAATTATATATATATATTTATTATAAAGTAGTAAAAATACTTTTATTAATAATATTATTTTTTAAAAATTTAATTTTTTTAAAATATAAGTTTATTATTAGTATATTTATTACTTAAATAACTTATAATATAACTAGTATTATTTAATTAGCTTTATATTATAATTTATAAATATTTTATAAATAAAAAATTTTAATTAATATATTTAATTTAAAAATTATATTATATATATATAATATTAAAATATTATAAAATAAAAATAATAACTAAAATAAAATATAAATAATTTTAATTTGCAAAAAGTATACTAAATATTAATATTAAATAATTATTAAAAATAATGTAAAAATTTAAGTAATTTTTTTATCAAATTTTTAATATATAATAGTAAAATAAAATATTATTTAAAAAATTATTAACTTATAACTTAAATATTTTAAATAAATTTAAAATAAATATATTTAATATATTAAATTTTTTTAGCAGTATAATATTATTATAATTTAAGTATATAATAAATATTGTTTATTATATAAAGTAGTTTTTATAGTTTTTAAAGCTTTTACTTTAATTTATATTATTAATAGTATATACTCTATTTAAATTTATTATTTTTTAACTATATTTATTTTTAAAATATAATTTTTAGTTTATTATTTAGTATTTTTATATTTTATTTAATACTTTTAATAGTAGGTTTAAAATTAATATATATATATATTATATAATAGCTATTACTATTTAATTTAATTAGAAAATTACTAAAATTTGAAATAGTTTAGCTATTTACTAAATTTTAATTTTTAAAAATATTTAGTATATAAAAATTAATAGTTAAAAGTATATATATAATATTATCTTATATAAAAAGATTTTTTAGCTATAAATAAATACTATATTTAATTAAATTAAATTATAATAGCAATAACTCTATATAAATAAATTTAAAGCTATTTTACTTAATATATTAAATTTAATTAATTTAATACTACTTTTTAAACTTAGTTTAGTTGATAACTATATATATTTTTTAGAATTTTATTCTTCTAAAGTACTCTTAATAGTGCTCTAGGACTAAATAATGTTAAAACTTTAATGGTATATACTTTAATTAATAAAATTAGCTATAATTTTAATATATAAATATATAAAATATAACAAAAATAAAATTTTAAAAAAAACTATATACCAATATATATATATATAATATATTTTTAAACTTTGTCTAGTCTTAGAATGCTCTAAGATGTTCATAGGTATATATATAGGCAAGATAACTTCTAAATAAAGATAATCTGATATTTTATGTTTTTATTAACTATTCTATATTAGTCTATTAATTAATAGAGATTTGAAATTGTTAATAATTTATGTAAAAACAGTGAGTTAAGAAAATTTGTCACTAGAATGGAAGGAAAACCACATTCAAAAACTGATACTAAGAGAACTGACTAATAAACTTCGGCCTAGACTTTAGTAAAGCATATATACGAATTTTAATTGCTGTGTACTAGATATCAGCAAAATTTATCAATTTGATTAGTTGTTACAAGTGATAAAACTCACGGACTAAACCCAATTGTAGCAGACATCGGCACATTCTGTGAGTAAAAAGTTGGTGCGCTACCAATAATTTTCTACAAAACCATATAGAGGTATTTAAACAACCTGGGAGAATGTACCTGCAAAATTTAAGAAGAGTTAATGGCTTCAAGACTAAGGGTACTCCCTGGTGCACCGAACTGACTAGTAAATTTTAGTTTTAATTAATTTTTAGATCACCTAGAGAGCGACGGAATAGAGAATTGTGCCCTGAGGACGTTTTTAAGCTGTATGCCGTTAGGCTACCAACGATCAATGGTTTAACCTACCGAGGTTTGTAATGGCTACCCTGGTGGTGGCTTAGCCGTTCTGAGTCAATACTCTATAGAATTTGAATTAAGTTTTGATTTGATATTTGGAACAGATCGTTTCCAAAAACTTATAATACAGTACTATATAACCATTAGAACGAAAATGTTGTTATGGTATTTGGTAAAAATTAAAAAAGCTTGATTAAATTGAATTAATGAACTAAGTTATTAATGGTGAATATAATACTAATAAACTTTGCTTCTATTTAAATTTAAAAGTGGATATCAGTTCAGTTTATAAATGATCAAATATTAAAAAAACTAAATTACAAAACTTCAAGTTTTTAAAAATGTCGGATAAAATTATGTTATCTATAATATAAATAGTACACGAATCGAAATTTATCCGATTAATCTAATTATACATCTAATAATTTAACTTATAATTTGTTAGTAAAAGCGTCTATTATATAATTATTTTGAATGTATATTAAGAATTTGGCCTAAAGTTTGTACTTTGATTTTTATAAACGAACTAACATCTCATATAATTCCTAATAATCTGTATTAAGCATCAATTTAGGAGAATTAATAAATATGTACTGTATATAAACCTCAATTTATTTCAATTGTACATCTGAGAAGCGTATTTGAGACCTGTACCATTTATAACAAACAACTTATTTATATTGATAGCTAGTTTATTTTTGTTGTTAGTATACTATTTTATAAAATTAGCCATTAACTATTACATTACGAGCTTTTTAGCTGTCAGCCGAAAGAGGGTAAGATAATAGCGTGTGGGTTCACCTGGTTACTATCGATTTCTAATAGTATAAGAAAATATGTAGCAATCTGAATAACCTTAAGTCAGATAGGCAACAATTCTTGTTCAAATACTGGAACCGAGTTCTCAACGCTACCTTCACGTATTCGGTAGGTAGCTCTAGTGAGATTCAAAGCATACTTTCGTATGCTTACTACTACTTGGTCTACTAATCCAACCACTTTTGA
Organism: Capillidium rhysosporum; assembly: GCA_037055185.1. NCBI lineage: Eukaryota > Fungi > Entomophthoromycota > Entomophthoromycetes > Entomophthorales > Capillidiaceae > Capillidium > Capillidium rhysosporum. The sequence goes on along the minus strand of JAWQFY010000306.1, from coordinate 33,300 downwards.
ACCCATAAATACCGGTAAAGCATCGTGTTAACTTAATTTATACTGAAGCTATTGGCTATCTACTGTTTAACTATAACTATATGCTACAAAATTAAATTATTATAGCTATGGAGACCAACAAATCTGAAGAGAATAACCTGGTGGGTAAGTTTCAATCTAGATTACGAGTAGTACAATAAACGGTGAGATGGTGAAAACTGCCTCTAAAAGTATTTACGCAAGATCACTATCAAACTTATACTATTTACCTTAGTTTTAATTTTTTTTTTCCGCTTCTGATCTGTATTAGCGTGTACAAGCTGATCACCAACATCACACGAACCTAAAATCAAAATTTCATCTATATCATTTTAATTATGTCACTAATTATAACGCTGTCTATAAGCGAACCTATCAATAAAAAGATAGGTAAGCAATCAATTAAAAAGATTATCTATTAAAATTTTGATTACATTATATTAAGTATTTTTATTTAATATATTAGATTTTAAGTTAAAAATAATTATAGATAAATTTAACTAAATGCTAATATATTTGCTATAGCTATAAATATACTTTACATATACTATAAAAAGTATTGTATTCTACTAATAGCCCTTTCCGGTATTACCACAACCGAATAGTTGAGTCCAATACCTATCTTTTACACTTACACCACATTCAGTAAATATAGGGTTGATCATGTTGGCGTGATGGCCAGGAGAATTTATCCAAGCTTCTATTACATCTTCTTCACAATCTTGATCGAAAGCTACGTTTTCAGCACCATTAGTTGAAAAGTAACCCTGTTTTTCGCATCTCTGTTTGAAGTCGGAACCACCCGACCCATCATGGGTCATAGTACGCGAATGTGATTGGTATTCCGATTGCTGCTTACAGGCATCCATAAGCCTACCGTTGACACGTAAAGGTCCGGCACCGTATTTAGCTCGTTCGTCGTTTATAAGTTTAAGCATTTTGACGATATCGAGTCCATACTCAGCCTTCGTAAAACGTCTAATGTCTCCATCGTTGTCGTTGGCGGTAGCAAAATTAGGTACTTTGGTTAATTTTTCGCTATCGGAATTATCTGCAATTATAACTTCAATTGGGTTCCCATCTGAAATTATTTGTACGTCGTTCGCGTTGTCGGTTTTAAGCCTATAACCATTTTGGTCATTTGTAGTTAAAATGTGAATCTTATCGTTATTTAAATCGATATTGTTACTGAATACCGGATTTAAGGTATCATGAAGCTGAAGTTTATTAATAACGGAGTAACCTGGGATAGCTCCAAATTGAGATACTTTCAATAGACCGAAAATTAAAATATTAAAGGACGGAAAGGTTAAGAAGGATTTCATTATATTAGGTGGTGGTAGTACGGCTATTAGTTATTAAATTAAGTTGTTTTGCTATGTACTTTATCATTATTTTGCCTTCTTATATTACTTTTAAAATCCAAGTTTTGCTAAAATTTAACTACTATTACTTCAAGTTCACACGGAGCGTAAATTGCCCAGCTTTTGCAACGATCCAGTAATTTTCGATTATGGAGTAAAGTCAGCTTAATTTAATACCACTTTTTTTAACCGTAGATGGATGAACTATTTTATATACTCGTTTCTAGCAAAAATGAGTATCTTGGTGCACTTTGGACCTACTTATGAAAACTAATCGATCTAGAAGCTATACATTGCTTAATACCTAGCTTGGGAAGGTGGTTATGTAATTTTGTTTTAAAACCTATCGTTAAAATGGTTATTTGATTCGATGATGATCATCTCTATTAAATTTAGATAGTTAAATCGAAAGTTTAATTACCTTTAATAATGATGTTATTTTTAAGAATTTAGAGTAAAGTAGGATCAATAATTATTAAAACATATTTTTTTACAACTATACTTTAAACTCCAATACTAGTTTTTAAAAAATTTGTAATAAATAAAAATTTTATACTGGTAGTATTAAAAAAATTATTAAAACTTAATTTAAATTGTATATATATTATATATATATTTATAAAAAAACTTAATTGAAAAAAATGTATAAGATTTATAATAAATTTATATATTTAACAAAAGGATTTGCAGTAGCAGTTTTACATTTATTCAAATGTATAATTGCTACTATAGCAATATAATTATTTATCTAGGTATTTTAATATTGTAATTTAAAGTATTAAACTATTCTAAGTAAATTACTTCAAAAGTTTTATATTTGTAAAGTAAGGTATTAACTTATTTAATAGATTTTATAACTACTTTTTATTAGCCTAGCAGCTAGATATATATATATCTAACTCTTAATTTTTATACTCACTATAATTTAATAAAAGAATTTTTTTAAATAATAATAATATGTTTTATCTTTAATGCTCTTCTTATAGTTATTTTAAGTAATTTAAATATTAATTTTATATTTATTTTTTTATAATAGCTTTTTTACAAATTCACTATTACTTTTTTAAAAAATTTATATTATTCTAATAACTATATTCTTTTTTATATATTTTTTATTATTTAGTATATTTATAAGTATTATAAAATAGTTAAACTATTAATTTTTTTTAATTTTTAATTTTAGCCTTTTTAGTTTTATAATTTTTTTAATAGTTTGTTAATATGTTTATTAATTGCTTATTTATAGTTTTTTTAAACTATTTAAATAGTTAAAATAATATAAATATATAAATATATAATAATAATAAATAAAAATTTTACATTAAATACTTTAAGTTTTAAAAAATATACTAATTTTATAAAATTAAAATAAAATTTAAAGTATATATAAAGTTTAAAGTAATATATAACTATAAATATATATATTTTTTCTATATATACTACTAATTTAATAACAAACTATTTTTAAAATTATTATATTTATATATTAGTTTAGCTATTTTATAATTTATATATATATTTAATTAAATTTTTTGTTATTTTAAACTTAAATTTTACTAAAATTTAAAGTAAATTATAAAAAAAAATTATATAACTACTATTAACTAAATTTTAAATATCTTATTTTATAAATATAAAATTATAAATTAAAATTTACTAAGTTAAAAAAAGCTAATAAATTTAGATTTTATTATTAAATAATAGAATTAAATAAATATTTTTTATTTATTTACTTATTTTATTTACTTTATTAATAAATAAAGAAAATTATTATCTAATTTTAATTTTTTTTAATACTTATAACAATTTTTATTTTAAATTTTTATAGCTATAATGACTTTAATAAATCTAAATTTTTAGAAAAAAAAATATTATTAGTATTTTTTTACTTTATATATATATTAACTTTTTTATAATATATATACTATATATTATAAAACTTTTAGCTTTCATTAATTAGCTAGTAAATATATAAACTTATTTATAATTTTTAATTATTATTAAAGTATTTGCTAAATAAGCTTTTAAATCTAATATTTTTAATAGTTTTTATAATATTATAAACATATATTTAAGGTTTTATTAAAATACTTATAATTTTGATTTTAAATAGTTATATAAAGTATTTAAAACTAATATTTTAAATAGTTTTTATAATGTTATTATAATAGTAGTTAAGTTTAAATAATAATAAAATAGAATCTAATATAGTATAATTGCAAATTATAAAAAGCAAAACTTAATATTTAATACTATATTTTCAAAAGTATTTAATTTTTAAATAACTAGTTTTATTTAAAAGTTTATATTTAGTAAATTTATCTATTAATAAATTAAAAGTTATATAAATTTAAAATAAAACTTGCTTACCAATTTAATTATTTTAATTATTTTTTCAATTTTATAAAAGCTATAAAAATAAGTATAAATAATAACTATGTTAGCAGTACTTATAAATCCTAAATACTTTTATAAAATAGAAAATTAAACTAAAGGTTATTGTTTTAGAATTTAATTAAAGTTGATAATATATCTATAAAATGAAAATAACTAGAGTAGCTTAAAAACTATGATAGAACTTTAAAGTGACAACAAAACTTAAAATCCACTAAAATATAAAAACTTTACCTATAGCAACAGATAGGAAAGAAAAGTAGCAATTAATACCATTATTTCCAATTTAAAAAAATAAAATAAAGCAAATTTTATATTTGAAATATTTAACCAAAAATTAAAATCATATTTGCTATTAGTTATTTATTTAATAATACATAAGATTAAACCAAGTGTAATTTTAGTTTAAATCTTTATGTCATTATTTTCTAATATAAATTCAAGATTTGAGTCAACTCTTTGAATAGCTTTTCTACCTCACCTTTAAATTCATTGTCAATCACATTTACCAGAACATATTCTTTTGCCAATTGACCAATTACTTTATGACTTATATCTTTGCTGTCGAAAAGGTGCTTCCAAGCCGTCAATTTTATAAATAGTTCCGAAGCAAAGGCAACGAATGAGTTGGGCTCTATTTTAGTAGGCTGAACAACTTCTCTACGGTTAAATATCCCCCAAGTTACTGTAGTTGAAGAAAGTTGACTGTTGCTATTCAAAATTAGGTTGGATTGGAATTTGCCCTAAGAATAAAACTATTAAATACAGGTTAAAAAAGGAGTTTACATCAGAATCAACAACCATGTAAGTAAACCTGCCGTCGCTTTTATCGAAATGTTGAGTAAGAATCTGTAGCTTACTTTTGGGTACCATAAACTCCAAAAATGCCTACATCCGAGTTAATTACAAAATTATAAAAGTATACCTTTTGATAAAGGTATCCCACAGCATCCTTCTTTATAGTAGGTCCCCAGCCAAACTCGGGGTGGTTTGATGGAACCGAATCGAAGGCCGGTTGGGAAGCTAACGTAAAGAATCCGTTCGAGTTTAAAGTCTTGAGGTAGGGCAGTAGGGGTTCGATTTCAACATCCCAATCAAAAGCATCACACCACGGCAATACGTCCAAAGTGTGATTAAGGAAACGTAGGCATAGCTGACTGATATCCTCGATCGAAGTAGGTCTTCCCCATATCTGCAGGGCTTGATCAGGCTAGAATAAAAGTTAAAACTTGTTAGAAACTAAACTATCATACCCTGACCTGAAGACCTGGTCCATATCCATCGATTTCACCATAAGCTATGGAGATATTAGCAAATATTTAAAACGTCGATTTTACCTGGTGAAGCTGCATCACCAAATCTACCATTAGGGAATTCGTCCCAGTTCATGAGATTATGATTTATCGCTTGCTTTTCAAGGATCTTACGACCTTCGTCACCAGAAACATTATCGGCCTTGCTGGTACTCTCGATTTGAGACCAACCCAAGTTATTAACCACTGAAACAACCGATTTTTCCAAATTAAGGGTACAAAAGTGACAAGCATTGAGCCCTTGTTGTCCAATTTTAGACAATATTTGCTTAATTGATTTTGAAGTCAATTCAACACCCAAAGCTTTTACTGCGGCGTCATCATGTCTAATCTTGTCCAATTCTACAAATATGTCATCGGGTACGCTGACCTTGGTTAAATTTATTAACCTCCTGAATGCATTATAATTTTGCAATAACATAAAAGTAGGAATAATCGGCACAGAAATCCCTGAAGTTCTAACTAGATCATACCACTTCAAATATCGCTCAGTATCGAAAAAGAATTGTGTAAATATAAAATCAGCTCCAGCGTCCAACTTCAATTTCAAATACTTGATATCAGTTTCTTGATCTTTAGATTCAGGATGGCATTCAGGATAAGCTAGATAAAATTAAGAAACAATATTAAATATTATTTACCAGCTACACCAACACAGAAATAATCTTCAAACTTCTCTTTGATAAATTTAACCAATTGATTCGCATGCTGAAACTCAACCTTTTCTTCGCTTATTTGAGATTCTTGAGTAGCAAAGTATTCTTCGTTTCTAGGTGGATCACCTCTCAATGCTAAAAGGTTTCTAATTCCCATCTGTTTACATTCTTCTAAAACTTTAATAAGCAATTTAGGATCCTCGAAATTGGTGCAAGTCAGATGAAGTACAGTTGTCAAATTAAGTTCGACTTGACAATATTGAGCTAATTGTAAACTGGCATTACTAGTTGACCCACCAGCCCCATAGGTGATCGATACAAAACTTGGTTCTAACGATTTAGACATGCGTGATATACGTGATTGCAAGTTAGCATAACCCTACAGTTTAATTAGTTGAATAATACTTTTTGAAATTTGCTTACTAGCTCTGTTTTTGGTGGAAAAAACTCTAAAGAAATATGTGGATGCTCTACAGGTGTCGAGCTGACTTTCTTTAATATATCAGTTACCTTAGTGCTCATTGTTTTATATTTATTTTATATGCTGTCGAATGTATACTTACTAACTTTATTTAAAAATAATAAAAATAATAATTTCGAGTTAACTTAAGAATCTACGATTTTACTAATATAAAAATTTGGCATGATAATAAGTTGGGCCATTTTAGCAATACTAAAATATATGCATAATACAATAGCTTTGGTAGTGTTTCTTATAAGCTCACACATTATAACCAATAACTGGACCCATAGCCTTTTCATTCCTTTTTGTTAGACAAAAAAGAGCCCAATTTCACATACGCTTAACACTACTCCACCTTTCAAATGCATATACATTTCCTTTCTACTCTTTACCAATCCTAGCCTTTTTCTTCTCAATTTTGACTCACCAGCCTCAACACAGCTCAATCACCACACTTCATATATCATATGTCCTAGATATAGTAGAATTTACTTGTATCAACAGTAGCATCGTGAAGACTTTGATAGGCTGGTAGTAGTTAGTAAAAACCGGAAATTTTACAATAAATGTACTTTTATCTTTAGCTATAAATTTTGTATCTACTCTATTAAAATTTCAGCAAAGTCTACATTACTAAACTCTTGGCAAGACTTTGGTTTTTTATAGTTAATTTATATAGCTATAATAATAGATTTATATTGTCCAATATTATTAACTCTGCCTACTTCTCTAATATATATATATATTACTTTTTTTTAAATCTCTTTAATTTAAAACAATTAAATAAAATATGAGTATACTTGCTTTAAATTTTAAATAAATTCAATTAGTGTTATACTAAGGCCCAAAAGAAACTATTTAGCAATTACAAAATAGCTGTTCTATGTTTTTTACTAGAATAAATATTTGCTAATATATAAATAATTAGGTACTTTTAAAAGTAGTTGATTTCAATTTTCAAAAAATATATAATGAAAATATATATAAATTAAAAAATATTTTACCCATATTTTATTTATTTTCTTTATATTTAACATAAATTTTAGTTAGTATAGTAGTTAAATTTTAATTTTAATTTTTGAAAAAAATAAATGCTAATTTGAAAATAGTATACTTTTATTTAAATTTTTAATAATAATTAATATTTCAAAATAAATTAATTTTAAGCTTTATAATAAAAGTTGTTAATTTAAGCTAAAAAAGTAATATATTAAAATTTTAAATTAAATAATACATTTATTAAAATTAAAAACTTTTATTATTAAGCTTAGAATTAATTATTAAAAATAATATAAATAAAAACTACTATTTTAAAAATAGCAGCTTTTAAAAGTAGCTAATAATTTATATATTAGTTTTTTAAATTTTATTACTATTATTACTAGCATTTTTTTATTCTTATTATATATAGTTATTTAAATAAAAGCTTTTAAAGAAAAATTATATAATAATTATAAAACTAAGTATTTTTAATATAATTTCTAGTTATTATAGCAATAAGAAAATATAAATTATATATATATAGTTATATATTAAGTTGGCTTAATAATTTTTTAAATAGACTTTTTGAAAAAAAAATTAAAAAATTAATATTTTAGCAGCTATATTATAAATACATTAATTTTAAAATTATTTAATATATATATATTTATATTTGCTTGTTTTTTAAATATAATTTATAAAATAAAAGCTAAAATTTTAATACCTAAGATATAGCTTTAAATATTTTTAAATAGCTACTAATTATATAATTATACTATATAGTAATATAATTTCTTGATATATACTTAATATTTATAGCTATAGTTTATAAATATTTATAATATTTATAAGTATTAGCTTAATTTTTTACTACTGCTTTTATATAGTAGATGTAATATAGGCTATAATATATTATTTTTTCATAATAATATAATTAAAAAAGTTGATTTTTTTAATATTTAAATATATTAATACATTATTATATTTTATTAGAATTTTAGTATATATTTATAATACTATTATAGTAATATATTTTAAAATAAATAGATAACAGCTAAAATATATATAAACTTTAACTGTTTTTATACAAATTGGTACCAGATACAATTTTCATAGATTTTAAGTAAAAAATTTTATGTTTTATATATTTTTAATTTTAGAATATTATAAATAATATAATAAAATTTTGGAAATATATATTTTTTTTTTAAATTTTTATTAATGTTTAAATATATAATGATTTTTAAATTTTAAAAAGATGCATCTACTACCTAATTGCAAATATACTTTCATTAGTACTCTTTACCCTTTAAAAAATTTTAATTTTAAATAAGTTTTAGTAAAGTATATCAAATGTTATTAGCTTTTAATATGAAAAGCAAATATATTTTTTAATATTTTATTTTTAGCTGTTTTTATTAGCTTAATTTTTTTTAATTTTTAAAATAAAAATCAGCTACTTTTGAAAGTAGCTGATTGCCTATTTGTATAACCTATCTGTTTTGTATAAAGTACTGCTATACTTTTGATAGAGTTTTTACTATAACTTATAGCTCTCTATTTAATGGTTTTTGGCTATATAAGTACAAAAATTGCTGAAACTGGTAGCATTTTCAGCACATAACAAATAATCAATCTAATTAGTTATTAATTGATATATGTACTAAATAGCACCATTTTTTTCTCAAATATTTTGATGGAAGCATACTGTTCTGGGAATTCTAACATACAGATACAGCTTTAAGAAGTTTTGAAGCTGGCAAGTCGTTTTGTTCTTTTAATGAGAGTCCTATTTTATAATATAATAAATATTTGTGTAGTTCTCAATAGTCAAAATATATATAAATATTAATTATACTTTATATATTCTTATTCGTATTTAAGCATTGTTTTTCAAAAGCTTCTAACTGAATCTTTGCCTTTCCCAGCTTTTTATCTCCTTTTGCTTACTCGTCATCAACTTTCTGGAAAATGGTTTATGATTTAAAATTGTTGTATATAAGCAATAAAACCAAGGAATAATTATCTGGGCTCGGCCAAGGATATTACTAAACTTGGGAAGTTTCAAATTGGTTCTTAACTCAAAATGTGGATCAAGATATAAAAATTAGTTTATTAGAAGTAACTATTTTTTGTTTACTTTGAAGTTAGAGTAAAAAGATGGGTGCTAATCAATCGACTGAAGCCAACTCGATTACCAATTCACATGGAAGATCCGGCAGTGATGCTCTGTTTTTTGCTGGTGGCAATGGAATTGATTTATCAGCTTTACACGGATTCCACGTATTAAAGGTAATTTTGTTTTCTATCAATATATTGTGCTCCTTGAATCTAATTTTTACTTTTCATCTTTTTAATATTATACTTATTTTTTAAGTAGATTAAACCAAATTCACCTGCAGAACTAGCCGGATTATCACCTTACTTCGATTTTATTGTTGCAGTTGACGGACAAACTAACGTAATTTAAAACTATTTACTAAGCTAATATGTTTAAATAGATCGATAATCTACAAGATTTTGCTGCTGTAGTGTCAAAGTTCGTCAATAAAGAGCTTTTAGTTACAGTTTTTTCTTTAAAAACTCGAAGACCAAGAGGTATATTTTATATTATTAAAAGTAGCTAACAAAAGTAGATGTTAAAATTAAGCCGTATACTGGCTGGGGAACCCAAGGGAATAAAGATGGGCTATTAGGTAAAAAAGATATTGTTTTTATAAACTAATTCTATAAGGATGCAGTGTTCGATACTCTTCAATTGAAGCTGGATTAGAGTGTGTTTGGCATATTTTGGTATTATTTAACTATACATTCTTTATAAACTGTAAATCTATAGGAAATCCACCCCCGTTCACCGGCCGAAAGAGGTGGTTTACAAGCACACAGTGATTATGTGGTGGGTTGCGAGTATAAAAATTTAGAAGCAGAGAATGATTTCTACGATCTAATAGCGGAACATGAAGGCAAGTTATTATCTCTCCTGGTTTATAACATCGAATGGGACTCAATAAGGGAAGTTTTAATCTTACCTAAACCAGATTGGGGTGGCGAGGGGTTACTAGGCTGCGGAGTTGGATATGGCTTGTTGCATAGAATACCGATCCAAGAACTTCCCGCTCCCAAACGATCCTCGTTGATACCACCAGACATGCCAATTACATCACCTGTTACTGACTCTAATACATTACCCAAAGCTAAGGATGAATCTGAAGAAGAACATATTGTAGATGTAGAGGAGTACGACCAAACCTCGCCTCAACTTGAACAAGTTGATATCTCATCACCTACCCCAGAACAACTTCCTCAGATTGTAGTTCAAAGAACTGAAGTTGATCAAGAAGTTCAAGCAGAAGCCGAATTACACGATAAAAGTAGTGGCGATGATAAATCAGCGGAGCTCGATGTTGAACCTGAAACGGCGTTGGCGACTGGCCTAAATCACCTCGGTCTTACCGAAGAGGCTACTGTACAAAATCAGAATAATGGTTCCGAACTAGTCAATAATATACCTCAGGCAGATAGCTCAAAAGAATTTTTAACAACATCGGTAGATGATGTATTGGAAAATAATGAGACAAAAGAAGCCACATTGGATAATAGTCCAAGGCTTGAGTCGAAAAGCACTACTGAGCAGGAAATCAAAACTATATCATCAACTGAAACTAATAATTCTATCCAAACCGAGTTTACCAACTCAGTGACCGTTAACGATACTGGATTGACTAATCCCGATATACCTAAAGAACACAAAGAATTCAGTGATAAAACTGAGGACACTAATACCGAAGCCACATTTCAAACAAAAGTTAGCCCTAACGAACCTTTGGTCCACAATATAGAAGCCCAGGGAAGTGAAAGCTGATTTAAAAAATCAGTTAATTGATATCCTTTAGGTTTAACGACAGGATCGATTTCTACATCTTATCTCTGTAGTTGTAAAATATAAAGATTTATTTAAAAGTTTAATGATGTTGTATTTATTTTCAAACTATAGTTACTTAGTAAACGATTTACTTTAATTCAAAAGCTAATAATAAATAGATTTTTAATTGTATTTAAAATTAGATCTATCTGATTTTATAAAATTAATTGACCATAAAGAACTTTAAAACAGCATCCGAGAAGTTTAAAAGACCTAATACAGACTCTTTTTTGATAATAGATTTGCAATTTTTTATTTTTATTTTTTATTGTAATTGGAAACAGTTTACATGCTATGAGAAAACAAAATTATCATTTATTAAAATTAATTTATAAAATTGATCTCATCAACTGAGCTGTGGAGTTTTTCAGAAATCTATCTTAAATTTAAAAAAATAGGTTACTTAAATTTTTCCCTAAAGATCATTTTAATAAAATTGCTCTAATTTAATAAAATAGCTTTAATTGAAAGCAGAGATATATGTTTAAAATATTTGTTTAATGACTAAATTTATTTATTTATTTGCTTTTAAATTTTTATCTAATCTAATCATAATATCTTATAAAATTTTCAAAGTGAAATAATATCTCATTATTTAATAAATACTGCCAAATTATCAAAAGCTTATTTATTAATAAAAATGTATTATATCTTTACTCTAGCTATGTAGTGTAGCTTTATAAGCAATTATTTAAACATTTAGTTGAAAAATACAAATTTTTATTTTATATTTAGGTATTTTATTATTGCTTTTTTCTAATTTACTCTTTTTTATTTATTTTTCTTATTTTTAATTTTTTTTTAATAAATTTAGCATTTAAGCTATTAATTTATAATAAATAATAAATAATTAAATTTTTATAATAAACTTTTTTCAATATTATAAAACTACTAAATATCTAAAAAGTTATTTTTAATTAAAATAGCATTATATAAATAAAAGCAAGTTTTAATTAAAAAATTATTATTATTATTAATTAGCTAACTTTTTTTTAAAATTTTATTTATTTTTTATTTTTAAGCTTTTTAAATCTTATTTTAATTTAAATAGTAAATTAAACTTTTTTTTCTTTTTTATAGCTTATATTAGTTTTTTTTAATAATAATAGTTAGTAATATATTAAATTTAGTTAGATTAATATATTTATTTTTATTTTTATAAAGTAGTTATAAAGTTTTTATTTTTATAGCTTTATTATAAAAATTTAAACAGTATTATTTAAATATTTAATATACTTTTTCAATCTAAATAATAGCTTTTAAAATTTTCTTTATTTTTACTTATTTTAATAATATTTTATAATATTAAAATAAAATTTTATATTTTGCTTAACTTATAATTTACTTAATTTATTTATATTAATATTTTTTTAGTTTAGCTAAAAAAAATAGTTATATAATTTTATAATATTGCTTTACTTTATTTAAAAATATTATATTCTTTTTTATAAAGCTATATAATATTAAAAAATAGCTTTATTTATTTTTAAGTATATTTAAATTAAATTAAACTTATATTGTTTAGCTTAGTAAATTTTACTAATTAAAGCATTTATAAAATTTAAAATAATATTTTAAAATAAACTTTTAAAGTATAATAAATTTATCCTTTATTTAAATTAACTATAAATTTATATATATATAATAATAAACTAAATATCTAATATTTAAATTTATACTTTAAGTATATTTTAAATAATTGCTAATATATAGCTATATTATATAATAGTTTAGTTTTTTAATAAATACATTATTATTAGACTTTTTATAATTACTAACTTAATTTTTTACTATTATATCTATATAATAAATATAGTATAATTAGCTATAGTTAATTTTTTTAATATATAAATAACTTAATATTATATTAATACTTTAGTAAATATATAAAAAATTCTAAAATATAAGCTATAAATCTAAATTTTGAAAAAAGGTTTAAAAAGCTTTTTTTAACTTATTTTATTATTTTATATATCTACTACCTTTTAAAAATATATACAAATTTAGTAAATTTATATTTATAAAGTTTATTTAAATAATATTATTTATAGTTAAAAAAATAAAATATTTAATAATTACTAAAGTTGTTTTAAACTTTTTTAGTATTAAAACTATATAAATTTTAAAATATCAAGTTAATAGTAATAGTAGTTTTAGCTATATATAAATAGTTATTTTTACTTTTATAAACTTTTATTTTTAAAATATATTTATTTAAAAAGTTATTATAATACTAATAAAAAACTTTGGCTATTTTTAAAGCTATAAGTTTATAATAAATAAACTTTCCTTTTATTATTATTATATAGTAAGCTTTAATTATACTTATTATTAAGTTAGTTACTTTTTAAATTTAAAATTTAAATAAATTTTAGCTTTTTTAAAAACTTATTTTATTAAAAATAATTTAAATAGCTTATATTTATTAGTTTTTAAGCTTGTATAAGATTTAATTATATTTATTTAAATTTATAATAAGGTTAAGCTAATAATTTCAAATAATTTAATATTAAGATTTTTTATTTAATATTTATATAAATAAAATAGAAAAATCTAAAAACTTATTTTAACTAAAATTAATAATTTTTAGCTTAAGCTTTACTTTAAAATTTATTTTTACTTTATAACTTTTATATTACTAAGTTAAACCTTTATTAGTTAATTTTAATAGTATACTATATATTATACAATTAATAATATATATATATTTAATTAAAAGTATAGCACTCTTATAAAAGATATCTCTATTTATTAGCATATATATATTACTTCTTTAAGTTAAAATTTATTAAATTATTAACTAAATTTAATTTTACTTTATTTTACCTAAACTAAGTACAGAATTACAGTATATAAAATTTTTAACTTATAATTACTTTTAAAAATGATATATTACTACTTTTTAAACTTTTTTTCAGCTATATTCTTATATTTTAATGGCACATTTTTCTGTTCTAGTGCTAGTTATATTTTTAATTCATACTTCAATAAAATTTATACAGCCAAATTTGTTGCTTTTAAAATAAAATTTTATTTTACTTTTTATTAAATTTTAATTTAAGCAAAATTTTTCTAAAAAATTTATAATAAAAGTTACTATATTTAACTAACACTAGTGATTAATTATAGACTATAAATATACACTTGCAGTATAAATGTAAGTTTAATGTACTAACCCAATTTGAATTTAAAGATAGAACCAAAATTTTAGCAGTCTTATGTTTTTCATTATAAACAAAAAATATTGAATAATACTTGTTTTCTTTTATCGATAACTTCTATATTTTAACAATAAAAATGGAAGCGTATATAAAGATTTATTATTTTTAAAAGATAGTGTTAAAAAGTATTCCAAAAAATCTAACAGCAAAAAATAGAACTTTTACAAGTAAAAAAATAAAATCGATAGGGTTAGTACCAAGAGCCGTTGCTAAAGCTCTGGTGTTGCTGGTTCCGCCACATTGCTGCAGTACCTGAGTTTGGATTGCTAATTTCATTATTATGTACAAAAGCACCAGTATTGAACGAAGATGAGTATGAAGCAGCTCCGGGCGACTGACTCTTCAAAGAGTTTAGGGAGGAGTTTAAAAGAGTGTTCATAGTAGTAGCGTTCATATGGTGGCTGTGTGGGATGTCGATTCCCATTCTATTGTTGGATGAAAAGTTGTTTTCACTCGCTATCGGATTGTACATGGTGGTTGTTACATTTGATTGCATCCCAAAGTTCTGTATACTGGTTTGGGCTTGAGAAGGTAAGCTGTTTTGGCTTACTCCATGCATGGTGAAGGGATTAATAGAGTTCATATGTTGATTGTTAAATGAATTTTGGTCGGTAAAGTTACGATTATTATTGTACGTCGAATTATAAGAATTTTGGAAACCAGAGTTAAGATTATGTTGGCTGTTGTAGGAGTTTTGAGTTGAGTTAAAAGATTCTGCAAATAGTGGATCAAAACTTGCAAGAGTTATATTGTTGAGCTTATCGTTGGCTAGGTACGAAGGTGGGATGTTATTAGGAGGACTTGTGTTGTTAGGACAATTGCAACAGCTACCGGTTTGGTACGGGTTAGTATTTTGATTGCTACTGTGGTTTAGGTGGCTGTGCTGCTTTTTATTAGTATCGCTCATAGATATTTGATTAAACTTTTGATTATACTCATAGGAGCCATTATTTAAAAGTTCAGGAAAAGAGTTAGTTTTACTATCGAGACTGTACGAACTAGTATTTATATTTCGGTTGTGGACTGAGTTATTATGATGTATATTGTGGTTTGGAATGCTTTTTGGGTTGAAGGTAGCAAAGCTACCACTCGAATTTTTGTTGTCCATACTGATACTTCGTTCTATTTGCCAAGGAGCTGGAGTCATCAACTTTTCAGTAAAGGAATTTATCTTTTGTGCAATTGCTCTCTTAGGTCTATCGGTATAGCTCGAAGTAGTTTGATTAATTAGTAGGGTAGTACCAGGGGGACAAGGAGTACGACCTTGTGCATGTACCGATAATAGTAGCGTTTTATCATCAACTACACTTTGTGGGTTATTTGAGTAGGGAAAGTTGGTTTGTTGGGTATGAAATGGAGAATAGGAAGGCGGGTGATCAACTAATCCAACAAACCCACTGGAACCAGCTGAGGTAAGACCGTTGTAAGCTTGACTACTGTCATCTTTTACGCTACTAGTGTTAACACGATCTTTAACTCTTCGATTTTGAAACCATACTTGAACTGTACGTATTTCTAAGCCAACTTTATCACCAAGTTCCTGCATCATCTCTTTCAAAGGCTTAGAGTTAAATTGGTAAAGCCTCTCAAGTTCAAAAAGTTGTTCCTCATTAAACTTGGTTCTCGGTCTTGAGTTGGTGATCGGCTTGTCAGCTTTAGTGGTACTCGAGAAACTGGGTTCTTGTTTTAACATGTTATTAATTAATTAATATCGTTGTCGAACAGCTAGTGTATTGTTTAAAATTGAACTAGAATCAAAAATAAAAGATGGTGAAGAGATGAGTAATAAAAATAAGTTGTAAAAATAATATTGAAGTGGCGAATAGGAAGGCGGTAACTTTATCCAACAGCTACAAGGTATTGTTGTAATAAGGGTAATTGCCGGGTTAAGTTTCCTAATAAGAAACAATTCAGTTTTAAGTGGAAAACATTTTAACCCACCAACAAAATTATTTTAAAGATTTGTAGGTAATAAAATAGAAAATCCGATTCCAATTAATAATTCTTAACTTAGAGCAACATTATTCTCGGAGTTACTATTATGTAATTGAGACTATATACTGCAGTTAAAAAGGATTTATT
Source organism: Capillidium rhysosporum (assembly GCA_037055185.1). NCBI lineage: Eukaryota > Fungi > Entomophthoromycota > Entomophthoromycetes > Entomophthorales > Capillidiaceae > Capillidium > Capillidium rhysosporum. The sequence goes on along the minus strand of JAWQFY010000306.1, from coordinate 16,886 downwards.
GACGTATTTATTTTAAAATTAGCTAATTTTATCTTTTAATCACAAGATCGAGCGGCTTGGCAACTAAAATAACCACAAAGTTTAGGGCTAAATTTAAAAATAGATTTCCATTCTAACAAACTGTATTAAGTATAAATTAAGAGCTTAAAAAATTATTGGTTCTAAGTAAAATCGATTGTAGCGACTTCCTTAAAAACAGTTAGTTGGAGCGAAAGCAACTATCCCCATCATAAAAAGGGTGGCAAAGTAGTGAGGCTTTACCCTAAAATAATTCAATTTACAATAACAGTACTATGACTCAGAAAATATGACCCTTTAGTTGTCTAATTTGTCATACTTAAACCAAACTAAATTGTACTGTTTTCCTAATTAAGAAATTCCAGTATTTGGATCGAACAATCTAGAATCTAGAACATAAATATGTTATTGACTCAATAAAGGAAAGAAAATAAATTTTTACTTTTATAATTTTGCAGAAAAGTAGCAGTTAAATTTATTAAAACGTAATGTTAAACTTCTAGCCTATTTTAAACAAATTATAGTACAACTTTCTTTAATTTATAAAGATTGTAAAACTAGAATAATCGCCTTAATTCCAACAATTGCTTAGCTAAAAATATATTAAAAATATCTATATTACAAAATCTACCTATTAACTATTAAAGTTTATAAACTGTTGTGGTACCGAACCAAAGAATAAAATTCACTACTATAAAAATTTTAAATCTTTATTTAGTTTACAGATCAAGTTATTAAAATTAAAATATAAACTAATTTCTTTTTTCAATTTAACTTAAAGAATTTTAATTTAAGTAAAAACTTTTTCGAAATTTACTTAAGCTTCAAAATTTTGAATTAATAGGCAAACAATAGCTAATAAAATTACAGTTATTTATTTTATTATCTTTTTAAATATTATTAAGACTATAAAACTAAAAGTAAAAGTAAATACAGTACTTTTCAGTTTGTACAATTGGTATTGTTATAACATAATATAGTTAAGTATTAGTACATTATTTTGGTATTTTTAAATACAGCAATATTATAAGTTTTAAAATTTTTTGTCTAGTTAGTATAAATAAATAATAAGTTTTATATATAGTATAAATATAAAAAATATAATTGTAAATAGTGCTAAAATAATAATAAAATAGTGGTATTATTTACCTTTTTTATTAATATACTAATTAAATATGATTAATTTTTATTTTTATATTTAGTAAGGTTATTACTTTTTTATTTTTAGTTTATATATATTTTTTAATATTAAAAAGAAAATTAGTATTTAAAAAGGAATATTTATAAAAAAACTTCTATAATAATTTTTATTACATTTTTAAAATTTGAAAAAATATTTACTATTTATATTATTAAGTTTTTTTTCTTATTTTATAATTATAGCTTTTAAAAAATATATTTTTTAATACTTTATTAAAACCAAAAAGTGCTAAAATTTTATATAACTATTTAGTTTAAATTACTAATTTTGTTAAAAAAACTTTTATTATAATTGTAAAAGTTATTATTTTAGTAATTTATATTAAAAAAATACTTTTTTTATATCTATTTATTATTATTATTTAATACTATATTTAAAAACATTTTACAGTATTTTAGTTAATTATAAACTTAAATTAAAAGCAATTATTTAAGTTTTAATATAGTTAAGTTAAAGTTAAATGTTTTAGTTTAATTATACTTTAAAGTTTTAGAATACACTAAAATGATAATATAAACATAAAACAAAATAAAGGTTTTTAAATAGTAGACTAACAGTTTACTTATAAGAATATTAAGTATGCTTAAAAAATAAGTAATTTACTTTAAAAGTTATTAATAAATTATTCAGTAAAAAATATACTACTATAATAATAATAAATTAATTATATTTATTAAATATTTTTAAATATAAGCTTATATTAATAATAAGATAATTATATTATTAAAAAGTTTTAAATAAAAGCTAAAAGAAATTTATAAATTTATTTAGTAATATATATTTAATAATTAAATAAATTATACTTATTAAACTTATATTTATTTTTATAATATTGCTATAAATATTTAAATAGTATTATTAAAATAGCTAATATACTTTATTTATATACTTTTTTATAAGAAATTTACTTTTAATCTAAAAGTAAAATTTTTAATTTATATTTTTTTTTAGTTTTAAAAATGTTTTAAATATAAAATTTAAGTTTTATATTTTAGCTTTATTTATAATTTATTTAATTTTATAAATATTTGAAAATCTTTATAATAAAGCTATAATATTTAGTCTAAAATATTATATTAAGGCTAATATTTAGATTATATAATATAAAGTACTATAATAATATAAGCTTACCAAAAATATATATAAAAGTATTGCTATAATATTAGTATTATTATTGATGAGAGATATAATAATTATTATAATTTAATAGATAATGATTTTAATATTAATATTTTTTTTAGAGAAGTTAACTAGTTTATATATATAAAATGGTTAATTTACTATATATATGACTAAAAAAGTAATTTTTTTAGTAGTAAATATATATATAAAATATAAATAAAGTAAATTAAAAAAAAATTATAATAGCTTTTTTTACAAATTACTACTTTAATATATTTAAGAGTACAAATTATATAAAATAAAAATAAAAAATAAAAAATAAAAAATAATAAAATAATAAAAAACTTACTATATAATATTTAATTAATTGAAATATAGTTTTATAATATATAAATATAATAAAGTTATTTATTAGTTATTAGCTAAATTTGTTAATTTTTTAAGCTTTTATAGCTTATATTAGACTTTATTTATAAATATATTTTATAAATAAGCTTTAATTAAAATAACTAAACAAAAAAATTTAATTTTTTTGCCAAGTTTATTTAAATATTTTAAGCTTTATTAATATATTTTCAAATTATTACTAATAAATTAAAAGAAAGTTATAATACTAAAAATAAAATTTTAAAAGTTAATGAATATTATTTTACTAAGTAATAAAATATTATATCATTTTTTTTAAAAATAAAATTATAAATAAAGTAAATTATATTAGTATAGTTTTGAGCTAGTTTTTATATAAAAACTTTAATATTATATTTCTTTTATTTAACTAAATACTACTTTTTTTTATAGATTTTATAATTAAATATGCACTTTATTTTATATTTGATATTAAAAACTAATATTAGATTAGTTATTAGTATTAACTTTATATTTTCTTTAAATTTTATTAAAAAGAATATATAAAAAATATAATAAAATTTTTATGTATTTAAAAAATTTAGTTAATAATTAAGTTATTCTACTTTTTAAATAATCTTATATAGTTTATATTTATATAATGCTAACTTTTTTATAGGTTTTAGTAGTAGTAAGTTTTTATTATTAATATATATATAACTTATCTATTAGCTTAAAAGTAATATAATAAAGTTAAACTTACTTTAATATTAATTTTTTTATAGATTTTATTTTATAATTAAGTAATAAATTAAAAGTTTTAATTTGATATAATATTTAAAAGTAGTTTTTTCTAGTAGAAAATTTTCTTTATAAACAGTTATAATATTTTATATAATAATACTTTAGTAGTATATAATACTATTTATATTAAATAATTAATATATAAAGTTAATACTTAGCTTTTTTTATAAATATTTTAATATTAGTAATAATTATATAAGTTTTATTATAGTAAATAGTTATTTTTTAAGTAATTAAAAATATAGCATTTTTTTAAATACTTAGTTATATTACTTTTTAGTTTAAGCTAGGTATATATTTATTATATTAATTTAATAATTTTATATACTTTAAAATATTTACTAATAAAGTAGTCATAACTTTTAGTAATAATAGCAGTATATAAATAAGCATTATAAATATATTTTTCTTTTTAATACTATATTTATATTTTATATAAAATATAGTATATATATATTTTTAGATATAGTTTGTATTATAATACTTATCTAATATTATTTATTTTATATAATATTTAATTAATAATTAATTTATTAATTTTACTTATATAATTTTTAATTTTTATTATTTATTCCTTTAAATAAAATTTTGCTTTTAGTAATATTTTATTATTATAAAATATTATTAAATATTCAATTTCATTTTAGTTTTTTTAAATTAGTATAGCTCTAATATTAAAATTTAAAATATTATATTTTAAAATAAAAAGTTTATTAAAGTCTTATTATAAAATTATAAAAGCTATTATAAATAAGTATTTGACTTTTATAAAAGTAATAATATATTTTTTTAAATAAAAAGTATTTTATTAAAAGTTAGTTAGTTAAGCAGTATTATTACTTTTAATAAATTATATAAAATTATTGTAAAAAATTAATAAAGCTAAAAAAACTGTAAACTTTTTTATAGTTTTATAATAGAAAAATGTTTTTAATATTATAAATCTTATTTGGTATAATAGTATAACTATTTTTAATAAGAAGTTTTTTAAAAACTATACTTTTTTAAAAAAACCTTATATTTTTTTAACTTTATATATATATTAGTCTTATTTATTATTTTTATAATTAGCTATAGATATCCAATATACTTCTTTCTAGTTTTTAAAAATACCAGTATATTATTAAAATATGATATATAAAACTTATAATTATAAAAACTATAAATTAAATTCATTATATATTAAAATATATTTAGTATATTTTTTAGGCTAAATAGTATTACTTTATATTAAAAAGTTCTATAATAATAGCAAAAAGCTATAAAATATTTTTAAAATTATTTTATTTAGATTTAATAAAAAGTATTTTTTAGACCAATTTTTAAGTATATTATTAATTTAGTAGTAAGTATAAAAAATTACTTAATTAGCAGTAATAAATAAGTATTAATTTTTATTAAAGTATTAAATATAAAAAATTACTTAAGTAGTAATAATAAATAAATATTAATTTTTATTATAATATTAAGTTTTTAGTAGTTTATAATAAGTTATTGTTTATTTTTTCTCTTTTTAACTACTAATATAAATAAAATAATATTTTACTTTAATAATATAATAAAACTATGTTTTAAATTTTTATTAATATAATAGTTAATAACTTTATACTTTACTAAAAATATTAGATATAGTAGTATAAATTAGTAAAGTTTAGATAAAATTTAGTAATTTTTAAGCTAAGATTAAAAATTGAGCAATTTAAAAGGCTTTGATACTAATTTAAGTCAAATATATAATTAAATTATTTTAATATATTAGGCAAATTTGCTACTATTTTAGAATTAAAAATATAATTAGTTAAAATATATAATTTGTTAATTAAATACTTAGTAAGAATTAAAATAATTTAATATTAATTGTTTATTATATTTTTTATAAATATTTTAAAATATTTAATATTTAAATTTATTATTTAAATATTAATTTAATATAAACTAAAAATTATTAAATAAGTAATTTTATTTATAATATAAGTAATAAAGTAATTAACTAGCTTTTTTATTTAGTATTAAACTTTATTTATAGTAGTATATTAGTTTATTTATCTTTTATTACTAAGTTTTTTAAAAAATAAGCTACTTATTTATATTATATATAGTTTTAAAATATTAGTATAAATATTTAAGTTAGTAGCTATAATAATAATTAAAGATTTTTTTTTAAATTTTAAAATTATTTATTTAAAGCTTTATATTAATAAAAAATATATAAAAGTAGATTTATTAAAAGATTTAAAACTAAAATTAATAGTAGTAGATAGTATAGTTTTAATATAAATTTTGAAAATCTTTTAGTTTTTGCTATTATTTATTTAAATAATTTTAACTATTTTTAGTTAGAAGTTAGATTATTATTAATAACCTAAGTTTATTTTTCTAAAAACTTAATTTGTAAAAATAAAATAAAATAAAAAATAGTTAAATAAAAGTATATTTTAGTTTAATTAAGTATATATTAATTATATTTAAAGAATTTAGTTACTTAGTTGTTTTTTTCTATATATATTTTTTTATTAATAATATAAGTAAATTATTTTAATATAAATATAATTTTTATTAGCTATTAAAGCTTTATAGTTAAAATAAATATATTTATATTTTTTATAATTAAAGTATTAAATATTATAATTATAGTTTTTTTAATTTAAAGCTTAATTATTACTATAATTTTGATTTTTATTAAAAGAATATTTATTAATAATATAATAGTTAAACTATAATAATATATTATAATTAGTTATTAATTAGGCAGTTAAATTTAGTTAAAATATTTTTTAAAAATTAATTTTTTACAAAATAGTAAAGAAAATAAGCTAATTAAAATTAGAATAACTATTTGAATAATTTTTTTATTAAATTAGTTATTTATATTTAAAGATATTAAAATTAATATATTATAAGTAATAAGCTATTTATAGCCTATAATAGTAGTTTTTATCTATTTATTTAGTTTATTTTAGTAAATTAATTAAAAAATTTTATTTAATAGTTAGAATAACATTAATATAAGTTTTTGGAATTAGTTAGCAAAAGTTTATATAATACTAAAACCTTAATATAAGTTAAGTAAGCTTATAAAGTTTTTAAGTAAAAGTATAATAAAGTTAAATAAGTAATTTAAAAAGTTATAAAATATATTATAAAAAGCTTTTAATTTAAATTATAGCAAATATTTATTTTTCATATATAGTTTAAATACTAAAAGTAGGAGTTTTATAATTTTTATAATATACTTGCTATTAGTAAGCTATTTATAATTACAAATATTAAAATAAATATTAAAGTAAGTATTAAGTTTAAGGTATAAAATTTAGCTATAAGTTTTTTAAATTAAATTATAAATAAGATTTAAATAGTAAATAATATTAGATATAATTATATTATTAGCTATTTAAATATTTATAGTTATAAAAATAAATAAAGCTAAATTAAAATACTAGCAGATTAGCTAATTAAATAATTTTTATAAAGCTTAAAGTATAAATTAGGCTAAATAATTATAATAATAGAAAAAGGGTTAAGTAGTATTAAAATAAATAAATTTACTAAATATTTATATAATTATTAAGCTATATTATTATAAATAAATAGTACTAGCTAATTTAAGAGCTTTACTATTATATAATATTTAGCCTAAAATGTTATATTAAAGCCAATATTCAAATTATATAATATAGAGTATAATAATAATATAATAACTATAAATAATAAAAGTTTACTTAGAAATATATATAAAAGTATTACTATAATATTAGTATTATTATTAATAAAAAATATAATAATAGTTATAATTTAGTAGATATTAGTTTTAATATTAATATTAGTTTTTTTGCTAAAAAAGTTAACTAGTTATTATATATAAAATAGTTAATTTACTATATATATAACTAGAAAAGCAAGTTTTTTAATAGTAAATATATATAAAAAATATAGATAAAATAAGTAAAAAAAGATATTATAATAGCTTTTTTTATAAATTGCTACTTTAATATATTTAAAGTATAAACTATATAAAATAAAAGTATAAGAAAAACTTATTATATAATATTTAGTTGATTAAAATATAGTTTTATAATATATAAATATAACTAAGTTATTTAGTAGTTAATAGCTTATACTAGACTTTATTTAAAAATATATTTTATAAATAAGCTTAAATTAGAATAACTAAATAAAAAAAGTAAGTTTTTTATTAAGCTTATTTAAATATTTTATGCATTATTAATGTATTTTTAATTTATTACTTATAAATTAAAAAAAGTTATAATACTAAAAGTAAAATTTTAAAATTTAGTAAATATTATTTTATTAAGTAATAAAATATTATAAAAGCTAAAAAAAAATAAAAAAATAAAAAAATAGTTTTAAATATATATATATGAGTTTAAAAAAATTATACTTATATATTAATATAAATTAAGCTATTATTTTTGTTTTAAAATTTAAAATAATATATTAAAACTTAAAATTTAATATACTATATTTTTATAATATATTTATATTAATTATAAATATATATAAAATTAGTTTGCTAAAAGTTAAACTTATTATATTATTTATAATTAGTTTATTATTATAATAAAATTTTAATTTTGCTTTTTAAAATATCTTTTATTTAAATAAATTACTTAGTAATATTATTTTAAAATAGTTTATTTTTCTAAAAAAACTATATTTAAAATAATTAAAAAATAATAAAAATAAGAATTAGCTATTTAATTTTTTAAAATTAAAAAACTACTTTAAATATAATAAAAATTTTATATAATTTAGTTTTTAATAAATGTTTAAAGTTATAATAAAATTAAAAAATAGTTTAAAATAAAAACTAAAAATAAAATATATTATTATTTATTAATACTACTTTTTAAATATAAAAAAACTATTAATTTAAAATTTATAATAATTATAAAAGTTATTTAAATAATAAAAATTAGGTAAAAAGATTTTAATTAAAGTTAAAAGTAATATTTTTATTATAAAAAGGTTTAAAAAGTTTATTAAAAATATTTAAATAAAAAAAAAGTAAATTTATTTAAATTTTAAATTATTAAGTTTAAATTTTTAGTAAGTTAGCTTTTACTTTTTATAAACAATAAAAAATTAATAATAGAGAATTTTTAATTAAAATGTTAAATAAAAGTAATATTAAACTTTAAAAGTTTAAAAAAATTTAGCTTAAAATAAAAGTTTACTTAATTTAATATAGTTTATATTTAACTATAAAACTACTATATTATATATTTTAATACTTATTATTATATTTATATTTTTAATTTATTTTATTTACTATAGTAAAAGTATAATTATTATATATATTTAATTTTAATTATAATATTTTAATTATAAATTTAAATTATAAGTATAAATTAATTTATACTTTTATATTATTTTATTTATTTTTATACTAAGCTACCTTAAAAAATAAATATATAAATTAGCTTATAACTTAAATTTATCTTTTGAAAAATAAATTTATTTTATTAGTATAATTATAATTAAAATTTATAAATTTTATTAGTTAATTAAGTTAATTTTAATATTTTTTAATTATAATTTAATTTAAGTTATATTTTAATATTTATATATATATTATTAATTTTAAATTTACTTTATTAGTATAGCTATAATAATATCTTAACTTTATAATTAGCTTTTAGACTTACTTATTATAATTAAAAAATATAACTATAATTAAAATTTTATAAATTATTTATAAATTTAAATATATAGTTATAATAAAATTATATGAAATAAAAAAATTTAGTTATAATTATAAATACTATTAACTATTTTATAAACTTTATATTTTAGCTAAAACTACTTTTATATAATAAAACAAAATTTCTAAACTAAAAAAAAAAATTATTTTAATAAATTTTTTTATATACTTTAATAATTTGAATATTTAAGTTTTAAATTATTTTTATTATATTAAATACTAATTTTTAGCCTTTTAATTTATTAAAGATAATAAACTAACTATTTTTTAAAAATACTGCTAATAGTATTTTAATTATTATATAAAAATTATTAAAATAGTAAATTTTTTAATATTTTAAATTTATTTTATTTACTACTATAGCTTTACTCAATTAAGTAAATAAATAAAAAATTAAAAAGTTAATAATTAATTTTAATTTAAAAAAAAAGCTAAATAAAAAATAATAATAAATATTAGTATAAAAACTTTATATTAACTTTTTTATTAAAGTAAATTTAAATATAATACCTTTAAATTTAACTTTATAGTTATAATTATTATTATTTTAGCAAATAATTATATAGTAAATATTTTTAAAAAAGCAGTAAATAAAAAATAAAGCTAATAAACTTTTAATATTTAATATTATATAAAAATATATAACAACTATTATAAAAATAAAATAGCTTAATTAATTACTATAAAATAATTTACAATTATTTAGTTAATTTTACTAAAGTTTTTTTACTAATACTATTTAAATAATAGTAAAATATAATATATGTATTTTTAGTAATATTAAAATTAACTTTAACTTTAGCTTTTAATATTTTATATAATATATTTTTTAATTAATATATAAGAATATAAAAATTAAATTTACTAAAATAGCTAATTTAAAATTTTACTTTATTATAAGCTAACTTTAAAATAAAAATTTAAAAGTAGTTAGCTATATTAATAAATTAATAATATAAAAAATTTAAAAGCTAAGTATATATTAAATTATTGGTTTAATATAGAAAAATCAATAAAATATACCTATACATACCTAGTTATCTAATAAATTTATTAAAAAAAAACTTTAAAAAGCAGAAAATGAAATAAAATAGACAATATTATAAATAAAATAATTTCAACTAGCTACTTAAGTATTAATATAGTAAGAAAAAGTATACTTTTTTATATTAAAATTATTTTACATTAGAATTTATATTAAATAAATTAAGCTAACTTATAATTTTCTTAGATAGAGTTGAGTTACAAAGTTATATTAGTTAATATAATTTCTCTTTTATATAAGTTAATTAGCAAATATATAAATATAAATAAATTTAATATTTATATAGTCATAATTCTAATTATAAAAAAGTTATTATAGTGAAAATAATAGAATAATAATAAAAATAATGTGTTTTTTAGCCTTTTTGTTATTAAAATTTTTAATTACTGAGAAGTGATTTCAAGAAAGTATTGGTGTTGTCTAGTCTAATCCTTTATTAACTGAAAAGAGATTAGTATAATTTTCTTCTATTACAGCTTAAAATCTCTCAGCACCTTTTACATCAAACTTCTTCTGTATCCCTCCTACATACAGAACATAATCTGCTTTTATCTTGCTGGTTGCACTTTTCTTCTAGTACTCTTAATTTATTATTCTAATAAAACATTTGAATTAGTTTGTTTAATTTTTAGATAAAAAGAAAAGTTCAAACGTTTAGTTTAGAAAGGTAAATTTGGTTAAAACTGCATAAATTATAGTGTTTGGCTTTTAAAACTTAATGAAAAGCATCTTGGTTAAAAATAGCAAGCCTTAGATTTTTTATGATTTATATATTTCTTAATATACTAGAACTCTTAATGAGATTATTACTAGTTATATACTATTTTTATCTGTATTCTTCCTATTATCGTTCATATTCAATTGATTGAATGACTTTAGTGCGGCGTTTTTTACTTTTCTGTCAATGCGACATATTTTCATTTTTACTATTTGATATGTCATTTCTAATTTTGTTGTAATGATAATGTGACAATTGCTTTTAATTCAAACTAGTGTTATTAATTTTTACATTATTACTAAGTTTGTTGTATTTAAAATCCAAAAAGTAAATTTGCTGATTACTAACAGAACCCAGTATTTTTATAATTAATCTGGCAATGTAGTGACAAATGCTTGTATAGCAGCTATTCATATTATATTCATATAAATTATTTAAACGGTATACGAGAAAAACAACTATATTTTTCATTTTTGTTGATAAAAATCACAAAAAAAATATAATAAAAGGATTTTATTTAAAAACTAGCTAACAATTTAAAGGTAACTGATTTATATTTAAATCACAAACTTTAAAATTTATAACTTTAGAACTTTATCAAAATACTAAACTAAAAATAAGAACTTGAAAATTGAGAATATTTAATTTTAAAGTTAAATTCAGCTTAATTTGTCTAAAATTATAAAAATAGCTCTTTTTAATCTCCAAAACTTTACTTAAAGGGTTTTAGTAAAAAAATGATAAAATAAATTATTTTTTCCCATAAATAGTAATTTATATTATGTAGTATTAAGTAAATAGAAGAAATTAGTATAAACATATGTTAAAAATACTAGTATAAACATGATCGTTTAAACTTTGTTTGCTCTATTTGTTAAAATATAGAATTTCGAGTAAACACCCCGCTTCTTTTTAGTCTATTTAGGCTTCTAATACTGGTTTTGAAGTTTAATTTACACAATTTAAACTGTGCATTTAAATCAATTCGAAATCAGAATTCAGAAAATCATTTGCTTAAGTTTGACGTTCAGGTTATCCGCACCATTTATTTTGCTTAAACCATACAATTAAAAATCATCTAATTCAATAGTTCACTTTTCTCAAAAAACAATGGACAAAGGATACAATCAACAAGGTAACTATAACTCTGGATATCCACCACAACAAGGCTACCCCCCTCAACAAGGTTATCCACCGCAACAAGGTTACCCACCCCAAGGCTACCCTCCTCAACAAGGATACCCCCCACAGCAAAATCAGTACGCTGGAAATTCACAAGGATATACCGGCCAAAATCAAAATTATCCGCCTCAGAATGAAACTTACCAACCCCAACCCCAATCTCAATACTACCACTCAGATACTCAACCAATTAATCAAAGCTTCAATCAACCCCCTGGTTATAATCCAGATCCTCAAGTTACTTTCCAACCTCCTGCTGATAATTCAGAAAAGTTTAAAACAACATCTGGATTCAATGATATTTGGGCTGCAATTCTTTTCTTGGTTCATTTAGCTGGCTTTATTGTATTAGTCGTATTTATGCTTAAGAATTATAAACCCAGATCAGCGACAACTGGTGCTTCAAAGACTCAATCTGTAGACAACATTTTTGGTACTTCTAGCACTTTTATTTCTTTAGCAGTTTCTGCCATTTTATCCGGCATACTTTCTCTTGTATACGTGTACATTATGCAGATGTAAGATAGGTTGATTTTTATGAACTAACTGTAATTTAGAGCTGCACGATTTTTGATAATAATCTCTTTCTGGTTTTCAGTTTTACTTTACTTAGCTGGTGCCGTATACTTTATTTACTTGAGACAATACTTCCCTGGTATTATTTTGCTAATCTTCGGATGTATTTATGCTTTCCTATGGTTCTCTTGGAAATCTCGTATCCCCTTCGCAACTTTAATGCTTAAAAATGTTTCCAAGTTTACTTCAAATTATCCAGGAACTATTTTTGTCGGGTTAGTAGCCACTATAATTTCGATCGGCTACACTATCCTTTGGATCTTTACAGTAAGTTACTTTACAGCTTTTGTTTTAATACTTTTTAGGTGGTTGGAATTTCTCAAAATCTCCAAGCATGTAAAACAGATCAAAGAACGAGACAGGAAGTATGTGGTACTACACCAGCGGGATATGTTGCATATATTTTTGCTGCTTTTTCTTTATTTTGGACTACACAGGTAGATATTTTACAATTTTTTAGCTAACAGCATTCCTAGCTTATAAAAGATGTAACTCATATGACCATAGCTGGTGCCTTTGCTTCAGACTATTTCTTCCCTTCAACTACTTCTACAGCATCTAAATTTACCTCCTTTTCTTCTCTTGGTCGCGCTTTAACTACCTCTTTCGGCTCAGCTTGCTTTGGTTCTTTACTAGTTTCTATTTTAAATCTTTTGAAAGCCCTCGCGAGAGAAGCGACTCATAATGCTGATAATATTGCGCTTGCATTTTTAGCTTGCTGTGCTGAATGCATTTTAGGTACAGTTTTGCATTTCGATTTTACTTAGCGTATGTTTTAGCTCAACTTGAAGCGTTGTTAGAGTACTTTAATACTTATGCGTATGCTTACTGTGCCATGTACGGTCTTCCATATATACAAGCCGGAAAGGTAAATGCTGGTTTAAATTAATACTAAAATATTCTTAGGCAACCTGGACCCTTATCAAAGACCGAGGTGTAGAGGCAATTATAAATGATTCTTTAATTGGGAACGTTCTTGGTTTAGGTAAGTTTACAATTAATTATTTATACGCGTTTCTAAGCGAACAATTAGGTTCTGTACTTATTAGTGTCATTTGTACATTGGTCTCTTATGGAGTCTTGGTTGGGCAAGTGCCTAGAGCAGATTCTGGAACAGTTGCCGTAGTTGTGGTTGTAAGCTTCTTTGTTGCTCTCCTTGTAAATGCAATTGTCAGTCAAGTTATTGAAAGTGCAAATGTTGCATTTTTTGTCTGCCTTGCAGAAGATCCTCAAGCTCTTTCATCCTACAACCCTGAACTATTTGAAAAGGTAATCTTGTTTTATAAACCTAGCTAACTTTTTAAGATCCGTGAGACATACCCTGAGGTTGTAAGACCGGTCTAATAGTATGTGTAATAATTAATAATAATAAAACATTCAATATAAATTGCATTTTTATAATATAAAAAAGGATAGTTTTGTACTTCAAGTCAATTTAAAGCTTGTCAATTTTAGTTATTTTCTTAGTTAAAAATTGTATTCTACATTCTTGTTAAATTCTGTTGTCATTTTAGCAATCTAATTGAATACTCTGATATTTTCTATAGACTTTTTACCTTATTTATCACTTAATTATAATTTCTTATTTGCTTTATTAAATAATATCTAATTTAATACTATATCAATTTTTAGCTTTTTACTTAATTTTTTTTAATACTTTATTAACTATATCTAGTAATGTTAGATTTAACTAACAGTATTGCTAATAATTTTTTAGTATTAATATAAAAAATCAAAGCAAAATTTTATATTAAATCTATTTATTATAAAAAATATAGATAGTAAATTTATATAAAAGTAGTAAAATAGATAAATATATATTTTTTTTATATAATAAGATTATAGCTATATAGGCTTATATAAATAATTATATATAACAAGTTTAATTTCCTTTTACTATTAAATTTATTTAATTATTACTTATTTAAATTAAATAAAAATTAAATTATTAATGCTTAAATATAAACTTATATTTGTGGAATTACTTAGTTAAAAATTAATTTAAATTAGTTTATTATATCAACTTCTTATATTAGAACTTTATTTTTTATATAATAATTAGCTACTTTTAAAAATAAGTTACTTTAATTTTATAAATATAATAAAATTTTAAATATTTAATAAAATAGATAAAAATATTTTACAATTAGAAAATATTATTATAATAATATAATAAATATGCATTAGAATTTTATTAGTATTTTAATATATTATTAATATACTTATATAGTAAAAGAAAAAATTAAAAAATTAAAATATATAAAAAATTAGCTAAATATACTTAAATAATAAATATTTAATCTTTATTTTTTAATTATATTTCAAAAAGTAATAAAATATAAATATATATTATATATATATTAGTAATTAAACTATATAAACTTAAAAATTAAAATATATAACTATACAATATACTACTTTAAAATTTAAATTAGAATAATAATAACTTAATTTACTTTATATAAAAAAGTATATTTTATTTAAATATTCAAAAGTATTTAAAGCTATATTTAATAAAAAATTATAAAAATTTATAATATTTAAATTATAAAGTACTAAATATAAAAATTTAAATTTAAATTTTGTAAAAAATAGTGCAAATATTTTTAAACACTTTTAAAATTAAGTAAAAACTAAGTATAATAAGCTATTAAAAAGAAACTTTTATATATACTTTTTATATTATAAAAAAATAAAAATTAAATTTAAAGTAAAAGTTTTAAAGTTAAAAAAAACTAAATACTTAAATAGTAATTTTAAATTTAATAGTAAAATAATAATAAAAATTTAAATAAAAAGTATAATATTTATAATATTATAAATATTTAAGTTATATAATATAAAATACTAATATAAATAAAATAATAAAATATATAGTATAATATTTAGTTTTTATTATAATACTAGTAGCAATATTTATATTATATAGTATAAAATACTATAATGCAAAAGTAGTAATAAATATAAATATTAGTATAAAGAAGTTAGTAGAGGGTAATAAAGTAAAATTTATTTCATTATTAATTATAGTATATTAAATATAAATGCTTAGTAAGAATATAAAGAGGTAAGGATATATTTTTATTATGTAAGACATAAAAAAATAAGAAAAACTCCTATTATATAAAACATAAAGAGGAACATATACAATAGCACATAATAAAAGTTAGAAAGAGGAGTAAGAAAAAGTAAGTTATGCTTTCTTACAATAAAAAAACTTACTAGTTAAGCTTTTAAGTAAATAAGGATAACAGAACAGTAAGAAAAACATAAGCACCAGTACATATGAGAAGTTAGAAAGAGGAATAAAGAAAAAAAAAATAAGCAAAGACAGGATAGAGAAACTTAAGAGGTGGTACCTTAAAAGTAAGATTAGTAAAGAAAAGTAAGAAAAGAAAGGATAGAGAAACTTAAGAGGAGGTACCTTAAAGTAAGGTAAGTAAAAAAAAGTAAAAAACTTAAAAGGCAGTACATCATAAGTAAGGTTATACATAGAAACAAGAGGAACTTATAAGCTATGCCTTATAAGTAAAATTATATATAGACAAAAGAGAACTTATGGGGTGTGCCTCATAAATAAGGAAAGTAGGGAGAGAAGAGAAACTTATAGGCTGCACCTCATAAGTAAGGAAAGTAGAGAGAGAAGAGGAACTTATAGGCTGAGCTATATAAGTAAGAAAAATAGAGAGAGAAGAAGAACTTATAGGCTGCGCTATATAAGTAAGAAAAGTAGAGAAAGAAGAGGAACTTATAGGCTGTGCTATATAAGTAAGAAAAGTAGAGAAGGGGTAAAACATATGCACCAGCACATATGAGAAGTAAGGTAAAGGTAGTAGGAAAAGTGAGTCATGGTTTCTCACTTTAAGGGACATATGCCACACTGTAGCATATGAAAGATTAGGTGAGAGAAGAGGGAAGAAATATGCGCTAGAGCATATGAGAAGTAAGGTAGAGGAGGAAAGGAAAAGTAAGTGAAGCTCATTTTAAAGTAAGAGAATAAAGTAAGCTTTACTTACTTTAAAAAGGAAGAAGGATAAAGTGAGCTGCACTTACTTTAAGAAGGAAGAGGAGAAAGAGGACATATCTGCTACGCATATATGTGAGGCAAGACTAGAAGAGAAGTAGGACATATCTGGCTACGCCATATATGTGA